>JAODUH010002655.1:0-11882 GCA_027564835.1 Typhlichthys subterraneus | reverse complement strand
ATGTATATGTATATATATATATATATATATATATATATATATATGTATATGTATGTATATATATATATATACATGCTGAGTTTATATACTGTATATATATGTATACCGATATATATCTTAGTCATTGAAATACTTCTATCGTCTTATTTTCGTTTTAAGAAGCCCTTAAATTACAAATCAAAGCTAATACTCTCGAGGCCAGAACAGTATAAAATGCATGTTAATATTAATATCGATGTCCACTGAAGAGGTCCTGTGAGTCTGGAAGCCCCCCTGTCATATAGGATTATCTGGCAGGTCTCACTGGCCTTATACGGACAAACTAACGACTGCAAACCTAGCTGGTATCACATCCTCCTTCCTGTTAACACACACGTACCACAACAGGCTCTCTATACCGTGCATAGTGGCTACTCACACAAGTAGTGGTTTGGTTACTTTACATATGTATCTAACTCACTCATCTAAATATTGCTCTTTGAAATGCAATCCCAAGCAATTTACTGCGTTGGCGAGCCAAATACTTGTATTTTTCTGATAGGTTATGTTTAAGTGCAATTATTGATTGACTTTATTCAAAGGTTAATAAGAGAACAGCTGATTTGTTTTATGCATTTGCACTGCAAAAATGCCCTATCAAATATAAGTGCAAATATATTAGTTATGAGCTTCTTATGCTTAACAAGCAAATTTGGCTGCCAGTGCGGTAAGTCAACTAGATTTTAAATCTAAAAACAAGATTATCACACCAAGTAAGATGTAGTGTTTGCAGTGTGTATTCTGCAAACATCCCATTTAAATGAGAAAATAGCCCTAGAAGTAGACTAATCATCTAGTTAAAAAAGAATACCTGTAAACTCACTCGCTTTGTTTTAGCTGTTAACTGCAATGGTTTACAGTTACTGTTGTTTTTTAAAATCAGTTACATGTAACTCACTGATTTCATGTAATCATTTACTTCCCAGCAATATACGAGCACACAGTAGGACTACATACAGACCTGATGTGATCTTCATACAGTAGGACTACACACAGACCTGATGTGGTCTTCACACAGAAGGACTACACACAGACCTGACATGATCTTCATACAGTAGGACTACACACAGACCTGATGTGCTCTTTTCGTCCTGACCCCTCGATGGTCTTCGCTCCCCATCGCTGCTCCTGTTCTGACACGTCGTTCTGAAACACGCAGCAAACAGAACTGAACACGCACTCACACGGACAGGCGCACCTGTCTATCTGCCTGTTTGACTAGACTGCAGCAGAAACAGACAGGCAACCTACAGACAGACGACAACGGTACCTCGAAGTCGGGGTCGGTCTCCCAGTCGTCGGGCCCTGCAGCTACCTGCACGTCGACGTCGTGACCCACCGCGGCCCTCCACATGCTGGGGAAGACACGGGGTTCACACCGGGCGACACACAGAGAACCAGGGCCTCGCCCATGTCAAGCCGCTATACAGCTTCTAGCGATTTATTTGGGCATTTATCCACGTTCAAGGACAAGAATACCACCTATTATTATATTAACTTACAAGAACAGCACTTATGCTATTTGTGCATTTCTTTATTTATTCATATATATAGCATATGAAAGGATAAACTGAAGCGCAAACACAATTGTATTATATTAATGTGACAAAGGGAAGTTGACGTGTTTGCATTTCCTCATAATGTATTTTGGGCCTTCATAAAGTAGGTTGCATCTAGTGACTTACAATAGAAGATATAATTAAGGTCATGTCCAGCACACAATTCACACAATCTATACCTTAATTCTAATAGCATACATATTAATGGTAGGCTATAGCGTCCTCGTTTTATTTGCAATTTATAGAATTAGATAGCATATAAGAGTTACATCGCCTATATAACTACATTTTAATTGATAGCTAAACGTATAGGTCCTATAAGTATTTGCCTATGGTGGTTTACTGGCTCTAGTTTCGTATTGATCACCGCAGTTAAATATAAAAAGATAATATTAAGTGATTAACAATATAGCATATAAATTCACAACTATTGCAACACACGAACTTCCTGGATTAGGACTGTCTATGATTGATAGATCAAATCCATTAACTCGGGATAGTAATAAGATTACCTTGTAAATGTTAAAGCGACGTCCGTAGACAAAGTTGGACTACACCAAGTTTGTAACGTTGACAGGTTCACAGTGAGAGGTGGGGTGGGTAGATGTGGACGAGCGAACGGAGAACGCAGCACACGTGAACGAGCATGGCACAGTTATGTGGGTCCGCGCGTCACCGTGCACATTCACTCGAAAGCTCCCAAGTTCCATGTCAGGCGTTTTATTGTCTTTAGCATTATTCATACACGTATGAAGCTGTTCATTTACTACATCTCGCCTTTGACATCTGCCCCTCGGCTCATGGCCGCATTCCAGTTTGTATCAGGCCAGGCAAAGGCTGCCATATCGTATTACGCCGGCAGAGGGAGCTGTGTCACAACACCACACAGCGTCGTGCCCGATGCACTGTATGCATGTGGCACATTACACATAATTCAGTTTTAAAGGCAAAACAGCATTTAAAAAAGGTAAATTATACCCGTTTGTGTGTTAACAAGCCAATATACACGGTCTCATTCTTAAATACAACATTTGTGTGGAAATAAAGACAAACAAGGCACCGTCACAGCAGTTTATTGTACACATTTACAAGTCATCTTCAGGGAAGACAGACCAGGATGTTAGATGTGCAGAACAATATAATGAATCAAACAGAACTAGTCACTTTCACCGACAGTGGATTAAAACTTAAAATCACAAGGCTAGTCTGAATAGGTGCATATATCAGACATACATTTCACCAGGTTAAAAGAAAGGATAAGTTATGCTACATTAAAGTCTATATAATATGTAGTGACACAATAAGGGAATACCCTACACCCACCGTCACGGGGGGGGGGGGGATCATTGGACCCAACAAGTACCAAGACCCATCTGTGCAAACACACGCATGACCGCCAAGCCTCCTGGGAAGAACGCGCTCAACCGACACGGTAATGTTACATACGTCTTTGAAGCTTGCTAAGACCGTCTAGGTTTTGGTTATTATGGTCTGAAAGGGGTCCTGCCATGCCCCTGGTTTACCACCAGCACAGCAGGAGCACAATTGGGTTACCGCGGCAACAGAAGCTGCAGTTCCTGCCCGTGACCACGGAGGCCGCTATCGCCTGCCGCTCTAAGGGCCTGTCCGATCTGTCAACGTTGTGGGCTTCAACGTCAGCCGTGCTGGAGGGAGCGGGAAATAAGCCCTGACGTCGGAATCAAAAGGTTCATCGTGCTCCAAGTTTGTGGCGTAACGAACGCAGAGACCCGTGTCATCTAAAATATGGTCCGTTAAAAACAGCTACAACAGCAACCCTTTATCCCATAGAAAAGAGGCAGTTCAGACCGCCTGCCACCTCGTATTCACTGATTAATCAAACGATATCGGAACAAGATCGACGCTGGAATCAATGTCCCGAGCGACCGGGCAACCCTGATATATAGAAATATGGAAATACACTTTGGCTAGAAGACGTTTTCACGGTAGAGTATCAAAAGTGCACCACGCATGCCAAGGACGTTTATGGTTAAATGGAACGTGCCACAGTGGGGGCTCCGAAGTCTCCTAGTGGGGGGGCTCAGATGTATCCCCCCAGGCACAGGAGCAGCAGAGCATGCACAGTCAGGAGGTAGAGCGTGAGCAGCAGGGGGGTCTTCTGGCGAGAGCAGAATGCCACTCGGAGAACCCGCATCAGACCGGGACCCCCTCGACGAGTCTGGAGACGAACACAGAGAACGAGGTTATGATGGATTCACCAAGACAACTTCACTGATCCCAATCCTGATTGAATGGCCCTTTCTGGGGTCAAGAACGTTGTGTGAATCAGAGAGTCTGGGACCACATCACTGCCTATCATATCATATCACATCATATCACATCATATAATATCATATATCACATCATATCACATCATATATCACATCATATCACATCACATCACAGGAAGAGGTGACAGCCTTAGTTAAATAGTTATTAGAGAAGTTCCTACTCGAGTGAGGGTGCCCTCTGGTGGCTCAATGAGAACTGCAGCTTCTCCTTGTGCTGGGTGCCACTCCCCCCGGGCGTGCCTGCAGACACAGATGAGGCCTGGTTCATGTGTGTGTGTGTGTGTGTGTGTGTGTGTGTGTGTGTGTGTGTGTGTGCCTACAACACAGCGTCATTCCCAGGAGGAATATATGAGAGAACTACATTTCCCACGTGTTACCTTTGGAGGCGCTCCTGTGCAGCAGACAGCTGCTCTGCTAGGGACATCCTGCACTGCACCTCCTCCTCCAGCCTGCAGGGGGCCACAGTGAGACACGTCACCGATGCTACACACACACACACACACACGCGCACACACGCACACACACACACGCGCACACACACACACACACACACACACCTCTGCTGCAGCTCCTTGACCTCCGCCAGGCTGTCGTGTCTCTTCACAGGACTGCAGCGTTCCTGCGGGCCTCCGGGGGCGCTGTCCACCACCTCAGTACCCTGGGAGGGGCAGCGGCACATTGGAGGACCTCTCTGATATCACCCTGCACCGCTAGCTAACTAGCTAGTTAGTGTTACTGTGGTTTCATTTAGGTTCTATAAGATACCACTGTACCACTAGCTAACCATCTAGCTAGCTGTTCACCTGTTATATAACCTATAAGATACCACTGTACCGCTAGCTAACTTACTGACTTACCTTGAGTCTTGAGAAAGTAACTAACAATGTAGTAGTGTAATATCAATTACAGATGAGAAAAACAACTAATAGACTATGGCAGTGTTCGAAATGTCCCCTTGGTCAATCATTCCCTAAATAGTGTTCACTAAATAGTGTTCACTAAATAGGGAATTACAGCAGCCAGCCACTGATACAGTTCAGACACGTACGACTACTACTATCTACTACATGCAATGGATATTCATCTCTATAAGTTATTGTTTCATAAACACGGGAGAATGTCAGTTGGATACTATATTCAACAAAACATGTAAACGTGTAACGTAAATTACCGTTATTCATGCAAAGCAGTCAGTAAATAGTACATTAAAATAACCCTTTGTTTTTAAAGCACCTATAGCCGTTCATTGTTGTAGCTCCTGCATGAATAGCCACAGTAATACGTACGGTAACGTACCGTAGGCTAGCTTCGTTTACACAGCTACGGTATCATACGGCAGAGGAGACTCATTTACTGCATGGTACCGGTAGACGCCTGAAGACAAAATGCTCAGCATGCACTCTCAAATTAATTACATATTTTACAGTACGCTACAATAATAGTGCCTTTACAAGTCTTAATTCAGTAGTAGCAATATGCTTACATTAATAAGTATGGTATAGTCTATGTCAACTATGCACACCCGTACTGTAACAGTATAGTGAGTTTAGTAAAAAATAAAATGGCAATAGCCTAACGGTCCATGTTACTCTGGGGTTTTGCCTAATTTAGGAGACTGATCTTCATAATCAGGAATGTTTTCATAGACTATACTACGCTAAACATCCAAAGATTAATCAGTAAGAAGTACTTGCCTGCTTTGCACAGATCTACTGTAGCCTACCGGTAGATGTCAACATAACTCTGGTCAAACATTAGCATCATAAGACCCCAAAACAACAATCGATTTAAACTCAAAATATTAATCACACATTGAGTGAGTTTACCACTTTTTTAGTGACCAATTAGTAATCAATGAAGCTGTGCCCCCTCTTAAATTGAATATAGCCTTTATCTATCGTAGTAATATCATCTTACAGCTTCTTCTTCTCTGGTCAACACTTTGACAGCACGCCGCAATGCATTATGGTATACATCTGTCAATGTAGTGTACATCCTTAGTACAATACATTTGGAGTGCCTTGCGGAGCTTTTCTAGTGAACTATTTAGTCAACGTAAAAATCAGTTGGGATTTCGAACAACACTGCAAAATGGCTGATTCACTTTATAGTGAACGAGGTTCAGTGTTCAAGGTTCATTGTTCCCCCACCTTGCTGTGCAGGGGTGCCTGCAGCAAGGCCGTCTGCGGGGCCTCCAGCTGAGCTCTGAACTGCATCATCTGCTGGTCTCTCTCTGCCAGGGCTGAGAGGGCCTCCTGGTGCAGCTGGTCTCTCTCTGCCAGGGCTGAGAGGGCCTCCTGGTGCAGCTGGTCTCTCTCTGCCAGGGCTGAGAGGGCCTCCTGGTGCAGCTGGTGGTGAAGCTCTGCCTGGGAGCACCACTCACTGTTCTCCACGCTGGTACGCACACACACACACACACACACGCACACACCTCAACGCATTTAAAGACGAGCTCCCAACAACAAATCAAGAGCCCCCCATCTCCTCCCCAACTCACCGGAGCGCCTGGACCTCCTGCTGCCCCGCCCCCACCTGCTCCTCCAGGAGCCTCGCCCGGCCCCTCTCCTCCTCCAGCTGCTGGGCCAGGTGGAGGGGCTCCTTCCCCCCGCCCAGCTGCTGCATCTGCTCCAGCTGAGGGACACAGTCGTCAGCACACACGCATCGTAACACATCTCATGTATCTTGATACGTATCGTGACCCATGTATTGTTGATACGTATCGTATCGGATCTCATGTATTGTTGATACGTATCGTATCGTGACCCATGTATTGTTGATACGTATCGTATCGGATCTCATGTATTGTTGATACCTATTGTATCGTGACCCATGTATTGTTGATACGTATCGTGACCCATGTATTGTTGATACGTATCGTATCGTATCTCATGTATTGTTGATACGTATCGTATCGTGACCCATGTATTGTTGATACGTATCGTATCGGATCTCATGTATTGTTGATACCTATCGTATCGTGACCCATGTATTGTTGATACGTATCGTATCGGATCTCATGTATTGTTGATACCTATTGTATCGTGACCCATGTATTGTTGATACGTATCGTGACCCATGTATTGTTGATACGTATCGTATCGTGACCCATGTATCGTGATATGTATCGTGATACGTATCGTATCCTATCTCATGTATTGTTGATACGTATCGTATCGTGAGCACACACTCACTCACCAGCCTCTCTCGGTCGTTCTGCAGGGCCTGCAGGGCGTTTTTCAGACTCCACACCTCCCCCTGAGTGGCGGGTGCCCCCCGGCCCCCCCGCTGGGCGGCCCGGGCCCCCTGCACCTCCTGCTTCTCCTTCTGCAGCCTGTCCTGCAGCTCCTGTTTCTCCCCCTGCACCTCCTGCAGCCTGTGCTGCAGCTGCAGGAGGTCTCGTGCCAACTCCGCCACGCGCTCCTGGGCACTCTCCGACTCCGCTCGTGCCACGCCGCCCTCCCACCGCTGCTCCGCATGCTCACGCTCAAGCTCCGCCTCCAGGCCCTCCGTACGACCCCGGGCCTTCTTCAGCCTCTCCTCAAGGCCCTCCGCATGACTCCGGGCCTCCTGCATCTCCGCCTCCAGGCCCTCCGCACGACCCTGGGCCTCCATCAGCTCCGCCTCCAGGCCCTCCGCACGACCCTGGGCCTCCATCAGCTCCGCCTCCAGGCCCTCCGCACGACTCTGGGCCTCCATCAGCTCGGCCTCCAGGCCCTCCGCACGACCTTGGGCCTCAATCAGCTCCGCCTCCAGGCCCTCTGCACGACCCTGGGCCTCCTGCAGGGCTTTCTTTAGACTCTCCACTTGCTCCCGCAGCTTCTCCACCTCGGCTCCAGGTGTGTCTATAGCCTGGGGGAGCGGGGGGAAGGGGGGGGTATTATTCACACCAGTACTGCTCTACCCCATATTATTAGATGTTATTTCACCCCGAATGCACAATCGTAAAACATCTCTCTCACTAGAACTAATGTTTCCTACTGATATTTATTACTGTATTTATTGTGATTTACTCTACTGATTTGATTGCTTATTAATTATTTATTTATTACTATATTTATTGTGATTTACTCTACTGATTTGATTTCTTATTATTTATTTATTACTGTATTTATTGTGATTTACTCTGTTTTTAATTAACCTGTGAAGCTATTAAAGATATTATATTCATACTAAATATACATAATAATAATAATAATAATAAAACAACATAATACACATTTGTATGATTGAGTATTAGTAATATTAATTATTATATATTATTATTATTAATTCTAATTGGTATGTGGCCAAGCCCGCGATTGACACATTCCTTCTGCTAGCAGCATATAGCCTAGCAGACAGCTAATATTATACATTTATATATAATTATATATTATATATATATACATTATGTACCTTGTTATGTCATTTTGTTAATTAGAATGATTCACCGACATATCACTTTGAATGATGTACTGTGACTTGTATCTATTAATTAGGTTCAGTGTTGACAGGCTAACATCCACCCCTCAGAGCACACTGGGCTACTATATTAATAACGGTCAGTATTGCAGCATTGTTCCTCATTTGAATGAATACCATGGAAGTATAGAGATGAATACACATGAAATATGATTCTGATGTTCTAATGCAATTTATAAATACTTTTTGCATAAAGTGATTTTTAAATTAACATAATTAGTGATTATTATATTTTAATAGTCAGCATATGTAGAAGATAGGGCAAATAGCTTAACCCTTTATACCCTGAGGGTCTATTGGCCGTTTTTTACTACTATGATATAATGGCTTCTAGAAGCATTTCTGTAATAGGTATAATCAAGTGCTTTAAATATCTGAAATCAGCACCCTTTCAGCTACAGTCGGAATGGAAAAAATTTACCGTTTATGTTTTTAAAATGCAAAAAATGCAAAGAGCCTAACTTTTGTTGTGTTTTTTTATTATGTAGACGATTCTTCAAGCTCTTTCTATCTGTATTGTTTAACCATTTAACCATGTTAAAAATGTTACCCACATACCTAACAATAATGATTTTATTTTTTATAATTATAATTATATTGATTATAATTATAAAAACAACCAGCAGGGGGCGACCTCTCACCTCCACCTGTTTCCCGGGGTCCCCTGCCTTCTGGGGGGTCTCCTGGTCCACCTGCCTCCGGCCGAGCCGGGCCTCCAGCTGGGCCACGCGCTGCCTCTGCGCGGCCAGCAGGTGGCGGTGCTGCGCCTCCTTCAGGGCCAGCACTTGGCCCAGCTCCTCCCGGTAACCGTGGAGCTGGGCGGCCAGCTTCGCCCGCTCGGCAAACAGGTCGTCCCGCTGGACCAGCAGCGAGCGAAGACGCTCCTTCAGGCCGTTGCTCTCCGCGGCCGCCTCCTGGATCACGCCGTCCTTCTCCAGCATCACCTGCAGGGGGCAGACAGGATGGCGGTCAGTCACCTTCTAGACGCTTCCTGTCACCATGGCAACAGCCACAATATGTTCTGGTCTCTCAACACTGGAGAACGCTCAAAACAAACACGCCTCTTCCTTCAACGGCATAGGGCGCTCCCTCAAACACATTGTGAAGCCTAAGGCGCTGTTGTTGTGTGGTGAGGTATTTTGTGGATTTAGATTATTTTACAATCTATTACCTTTCTAAATCTACAATGCATGGCCTGAAACAAGGTCAATTCACCCTGTTATGGAAAATCACATTTAATCATTGATTTACACAACAGCCCCAAAACAGTCCACTGCAGAAACTGCAATACTGATCGTAGTTACATAGTTAATTAACTGAAAATAGCCATTATTGCCCCCAGAGAGAAATCATTGGCAATATTATTATGGTGATAGACCTCCCCATTGACTTGCATGGAACACTGGGTAAATAAAAAGCCCCCCCCCTTCCCACCTGAGTAAGTTTCATGATCAATATCACATTTGTTTCTGCCATTCCTTGCAGCAGTCTCCTCCAGCTGATTGTCTGTCCCCCCCCCCCGGGCAATGTGACCCCTGACCTGCAGGTGCCTCTCCTCCAGCTGTGTGTAGTCGGCCAGCACGCGGTCTCTGTCGTCCTGCAGGGAGCGCATGGCCTTCATGAAGGCGTCCAGCCGGGCGGCGCTCTGGCCCGCCTCCTGCTGGGCGGCACGCAGACGCTCCCCCTGCTCCTCCAGTTGCTCCCCTCGCCGCTGCAGCTGCTCCTGGGCCTCCCGGGCACGGCCGTCTGCCTCCTGCCTGGCTGCCTCCGCAGCCTGCACGCACACACACACACACAGTACACAGGTGAATATAGACATGCTCAGCTTGCTGACTTAAAGGTCAAATCAAAACAACCTCTGTGAGAAGCTCCAACCCACCCACCTCCCCCCACCTCCACCTGCCTGCGAGACGGCCTGCTCCTTCTCCTGCAGCAGCTGCAGCTCCCTGCTCTCCTTCTCCTGCAGCGCCCCCTGCAGGTGGAGCACCAGTTCCCCGGAGGAGCGCAGGTCCTCCTCTAGCCGCTCTAACCGCAGCCCCAGCGTGGCCCGCTCCTCCGCGGCCGCCCGATGCTCCTCCGCGGCCTGCTGCACCTCCTCCCTCAGGCCCAGGGCCTCCTCCTCCAGAAGCCCTGCCCGGCTCCGGAGCCCCTCGGCCTCGGTGCGCAGTGCGGCGGCGTCCGCCCGGGCCTCCTGCAGCTGGGCCCGGGCCTCCTGCAGCCCCCGGGCCTCCTCCTCCAGGGCGGCCCGGGCCTCCTCCGCCCTACGCACCTCCTCCTCCAGCCGCCGCCGCAGCTCCTTCTCTGCCTTCTGCAACCTGCGGGGGAAGGCGGGGGTGAAACCTCTGCACCGCCCACTACCCCTTGTACCATTTGTATTCCTATTTATGGGGTTGGGTAGAAACACTGGCTAACCCAACCGCAGGCCGTGGAAAGCAACCGCCGGTACCGCAAACCGCAATGTTTACATTTGATTGTTTTCATGAGGCTAGCCCATCGAATATGACGTCTGATCTAGGGCGTGTGCTATCTAAGCACACATTCCCCCAGCCCCATATTAGCCGTTTAGCTTCTTATACCGTATTGGTCCGAATATAGGACGACCCTGAATATAAGATGACCCCCCCATTTCAAGAATCATTTTTGGAAAAACACATTTTGAAGACCAAATGTTAAAAATGAATTATACTAAAAATACATTAAATAAAACTTGCTGTACCGTTTTTGAACATTCTTCTACCACATCAGTGGTTATTTAGCTCTTTGGCGATTCCCAGTGCCTTAAGTTGAATGACCGCTCTGTGGGAATTCCTTCATTCCGTTTTTCAGTCACGTATTTACACACGCCCCTGTCAATCTCTTGGAAGCGGCCGCTTTTGGGAACACGGTAAGACTGTTTGCATTTCTAAGTTGGTCTTTTTGCGCTCTCCATCTTTTGAACATTGCATTCAGTGACGCCAGATTTCTTGGCTGCTTGAGAGTTGTTTGATGACTCTGCTGCATTAATCACAATGATTTTAATATTAGCATCTAACTCCTCCTCAGTTGTTTAAAGAAAAAAAAACACCGTCTTATATTCGGACCAATACGGTAATACATCCGTGGTTGTAGCCTTTGGGAGTGTATGTATTTATGACACTCAGACGTTACGCTTTACAGCACTTTACTACAGTTTAGGAAAGCGCTGTACTTAGTCTGGGAAGCGCATCGTGTATCGCAGACACACTCGAGTGATTCTTTTGGGACACATCTGCATTTTGTGTGGGAAAGAAAATGGAATATGTTGTCCTCTAATCTTTTGGGTTGTTAAACCGAAACTGTGCCATAACTTCTTTCTGTCTACATGCTACCTAAATCAAGGCGGTGTACCCTAGGCTACGCTTGGCGCGCCATAGGATTTTGATCTTGCGCTATTTAATATGCTTTATTTAATATGGCATGTCGGGCAAGTAAAATCCTCTTGCACTTGCCCTTTCAAAAATCGACTTGTCCCGGACAAGCGGACAAGCCTTAATGT
>JAODUH010002654.1:0-10000 GCA_027564835.1 Typhlichthys subterraneus | reverse complement strand
GTTTATGTAAAACTATAACAACATCAGCTCTGCTCAATTTATTGGAAACAGTAAGACAACAATGTTAATAATATTTTGTATAAAAAAGGAGTTTAAAAAAAAAAAAGTTTTTCTAAAATGTCTTATTGTCTGATCTAGTGCTTTAAAATTCCTCATCGAATCCGAATGTGTTCTGAATCTGCGTACAGCCCACAAAATAAAAAGGCTAATATCCACCTACAATACAGTGCTACCTTGGTGGATACAGGCTTTAGACATAACATGATGTGGGGCTAATAATCAAATGACAGAAGCAAATACCTTTATTACATACAGTACTGTAGGCTATACTGGAGAATGCCTCTGTCTCCATTCTCAACAGAGCAGAGTTCTCTTTGTATCTACTCTTGTGTAGAAGCCAGCCAGCCAAGAGCGCACACAGAAGAAGACAAAAACACAGAGAAGAGAGCAGATCAAGAGGAAGAATGAATGCAGAGACAAAGGGGGAGAACAATGTCAGCTTGATGTACAGTGTATGTGTATATGTTATAAATGTATAGTGTGAGACGTAATTACAGTACGGTTTTCAATAGTACTGAAAAGAAAACACTTTCTGTATTAATGGACTTGAGAGACGGCTGGTCCTATAGATGTATGTACCCCCTGTGATTGACAGGCTATGTAACAGTTGTCACATTTGACCTGAATGCATACTTGGGCTGCTCGATTATGGAAGAAATAATAACCGGGATGATTTTTGATCAAGATTGAAATCATGATAATTTAACACGATTAGTCATTGACCTTGGAAAGATGTTGCATTTAATGCACCTAAAAACAGTGAAAGCACCTTCAGCTGTCCTTCACCTTGACCTTTCACTTTCACCCTGCGACAGGCAAAGGTACCATTGGAATACTATGGGTCTGCAAAATGTACAGGCGTACTGTTGTAGCTAGCTGGTTTTCCAAGCCAGCCTCCATTCAACCAGCTCTTTCTGTTCTTTTCATATAACCAAAGGTTGACATTATGTAATCTGGGACACCTCCCCTTTTCTGCTCTACACACACACGATTGCACTGCCTCGTCATTCCTGGAAATCTCTTTTTCTCGTTCCAAGTCACTACAACCCCGTCTGCCCTCCCAGGTAGAGATCCTGACTGTACAATAGGCTTTTAAATACATGACTGTGCTGTGTTTTGGGAGTACATGTAGCTTGTACACACACTAAGGTGTGTATGTCTGTGGGTGTTGATTTGTGTGCACGTAAATAAGACAAGCTCAGTTAAATTGCCTTCCATTAGGACACATTGGCTCCTAATTGCCTCTCATTAGCATTTGAAAGCAAGTGGGCGCTGGGATCAAAGGCTGAAGTGTGTGTGTGTGTGTGTGTGTGTGTGTGTGTGTGTGTGTGTGTGTGTGTGTTTGTGGAGGTGGAAGGGTTTACAGTAGGCCTAATTCACAGTCATGTGACCATGCATTGCTGACACATGGCAGCTTTCTAGACATGGTCAACATCGTTATTACTATTCCCAAAAGGCATTGCCACTTTTTCCAGTGACTTCAGGAAGGTAGGCTTTAAATGTGCCAGGTCATTTTCCATATACCTGTTTACAACTGTTTTGGATCAGGACAGAAAGTGTTACTATTTGGCATGTTGGGCTAAGCATGAAGTGCAGCCTTCTTTGTAGGCTCAACATTGTTGTAATATTTATGACAAGCTAAGAAACGAGTTTTTTTTTTTTTAGATCAGATCAGATCAGATCGTGATTTCTCCAAAAAATGAAAGACTCATAATAATAATAATAATAATAATGTCATCTGCCCAAATGAAATGGGACTTCCCACATGCAGAATGCACGTGCCCTTGCCACATGAAAACGCCAATTTGAGGGGGAAGGGTTGCCTAATGTGGACTGGCATGGCTGGGTCTGCTATCAGGTTCATAGTAAGAAAGAACAGCGTGATCCCTTGATAGTCAGCCGTGCTTGACAGTATGGTACGCAGCCAATGCAAATTTAGCGTACATACACTACAGCAGAACATGTGGCAATCCAAACACGGTACAGTTGTTTTGTTGGAAGTGCAAAACTTCGTATTGTCACGTCAGTTACCTTCGTGATCGACGAAACACTTCATCCATTAATCAGATGCAAAACACAAAATTAGCCTAAACGTTATATCTGAAAAAGGCATCTGACTCCAATATCTGCACGCACACAGTCTGGTTTATTGTGAATATGCCAAGCAGACAAGACAACAGGGTGCAGCTTCATGTTTCCATCTGCTGGGTCAACGAGTTTGCCACTTTAATCATTAGACTATTAAAACCAGGCTTAACGTAGGACAAAACACACTTTCAATCTATAGTCCACTCTTGCTGCAAAGTGTAAACAGTAAAACAAATAGCCGACCATCTACAGGGTTCCCTACACTCCCGTTATATAATGGTCCGGGCTGGATGAATGACATCACGGGTAGCCCAGCATTCACACATATATACCCAATGTCCTTTACAAACCAGTGTCAATAAAATGCTTGGTGTAACAGTCGTGGTTACAACACGAATGATCTAAACACCTAGAACACGTAAAAGTGTTGTTACCGCAATGTCATCAATATTAAGCAATGTGAGAAAACACTGTGCGCTTCGTGTCTTTTAACACTTCCGCGATGGTGAAAATGTATAATGGCTTTGCTTTGCACATCTAAAAAAGAGTTAAGGTTCGTTTTGCGTGACAGTTATACTAAAGTAGATCATTATTATAAATAGACAAATAGTTGTAAATAAAACACTGGCGCCGTGGCGGAAGGAGAGTGGCGCAGTTACTGAAGTATCGCGCCTGCCCGACACAAGCTCGCCCGAGAACGCACTCCTCGTCCGGACTCGATTCGACCAAACCTCCACTCTCTTCCGCCCCACTTAAACGGCACTTTCCATTTTAAGTTTAATATGACAAGTTCATTAACGCAAAGCACGGACACCCACGTCTGTTTTGAACACTAATAAAATAGGTCAGAGTTCGAAGTAAATATTTCTAAAGGCTTTATAATAAACCAGCGCGTCTGCGCGACCCTGCCTAGTTCTTCCAGCCATTTTCTCTCCGCGGCTCCGCAAGAGAAAAGTGATACAGTCAAATCAAGGACAGTTTGTGGAAGCGGTCGCATTGTGACTTACTGTGTAATTAATGGTGTTGGTGAGTGTCTCCTTGTTGCCAGGGCTCCCTTGCTTTGCTCCGGCGCTGACGATAGAATCGTCTCCCCTCGTAATGATGTCTGCAGCGCTCAGCTAATAGCTAGTGCGCTCTCTGCCCCCACCTCTGGAGAGAGTAGGTGTGTGTGTGTGTGTGTGTGTGTGTGTGTGCGTGTGTGTGTGTGTGTGTGTGCGCGTTCGCGTGGTACAAATATGGAGTAGTTTGCAGGCTACTCTTGCAAAACTGAGACTGGGGCTGATGCAAAGTTAACACTACAGCCTACAATATCAAGTTCACTGGCAGGCCGTGAGAACGTACATATCTGTTACCTTTTCTGGAGACTGGCTTCAGGCTTTTTTAGGGATAGCATTAATGACGCCCAGCAAAGCTCATTGAGATGTGGCCTACTTAAAGAGGACAGACACACAGACAGACAGACAGTCTGGCCAACGGATAACCAGACCGGAAAAACGGTGTATTTGCTCAAGATAGGCCTACTACACTGTCTATTTTTAGAATCCACTGGTCTACACAGCATGATATAGTTCTCTGTAGAATGTGTTTAACCAAAATCTCTTAACTTATAAAAACAATAAGGTATAAATTAATATATGTACATTCCTGAAACTTTAGTTTAAACTATAACAACAGAATATTATTCCTAGATGTTCTAATACAGTATAGGTGATCTACACCTATAGCTCACCTATGCAGATGGAGAGAGCACATCATCTCTCCCTTGGGGCTGGTAAGAGCTGTCAACATGCCACAAAGTCAAGGCAGACCTTTCAAGGTATAGAGGCGTAGTGATCTGAGAGGGCAGCTTAGCTAAAGGGACTGACTGACAGTCAGCTGACAGTGACAAGGAGGGAGAAGGATCTCAGCTGCTGATAGCGGCTGTTTTCACACACACACACACGCAGTCCAGTAAACAGCATGCTTATAAAATGAGGTTATTTATCCATGCTGTGGCTCGGTAAAAGATAATTTGGTTAAACTCCCAAATCCAATTGGTTTTCTGCTGCAATGTCACATTAAGGTCACACTCAAATCCCTTTGCATATGAAGTGAGTGCTAGACAACACTCAAACATCCTTCACTCATGCTCGCTGATCATTTAATACCTGTATGTATCGCTGACAATCCCACAACACAATATCTTATAGCAGGGAGATTTTCCTGTAAACTAGAATATGATAGTTTCAAAGGGATCCCATAAGACTTTCAAGACTGTACAAATTAGAATACAGTAACTTCTAACTAACTGATGGTAAACAATGACACTAATCCAAACTGTAATATTATTATTAGAGTAAATTATACGGCCGTGGAAAACATTTTTAGCACTACGGACCACTGCGCATAATTTAATTAATACACTGTGAATGTAAAAAATAACATATAGAAAATATCTAGAAATATATATTTAAAAATACATATATTACATCAAAAAAGATAAAAAGTTAAAATAGAACAAATCTGAGAAACTGCTGCAGCGGTTCCTCATTTTTTCCACGGCTGTATTTTAGCTACTGGAAGACACATATATTTTATCTTTTCATGACTGTGTTCCATTGATTTATTCAAATCAGTTTTCTCAAAGCCACATGTTATTGCAGTAAAGGCATTAGTAAATCAATCAAAGCATGCGTTCCCTCATTATCACCTTGTCTTTACGCCTCCTGACCACGATGTCCTCCTCCAGGTTTTCAATGTGGTGACACTCTCCTCCTCCATTCACAGGAGGTGCAACCTGACTCAGGGCCTGAGCCGTCAGACGCACGAGGCCGAGGAGCGGCAACAGATCCGAGACATCCCACTCCCCGCCAGTCACTCAATAAGTGGCCCATTGTCCCGTACGCTATTGTGCCCTGGTCACATGGATATGGAACAAAGGAGCAGAAAGGGTAGCCTATACCCACAGAGTCAGAAGATAGTCTTGATGTCTGACCATAGAAAGACATACATGATTTATGTGAATTCATATTTTATCACACTATATTATTTAGTACTTATTACTTACTGTGGTTGTTCCTATTTCAAGCTGCACAGTACAGTACATTCGTTTGCCATTGGTATAGTTGTTTCAAATGTCTTCTCATTTAATAATAGCATACACATACTCAAACCATAAATGGCATTAAAAAAAGTGTGCACATTTAATATAATGTACTGAAACAGGATTAAACAAATTATAAAAAGGATGATCTGTGTCACTATGGGACCACCCACAAACATCCCACAATAACTCCTGAACCTGACTTTGCAAACTTCTCATTTATTTAACAATTGTTGAAATTACAGGTCGGATTATGTGTGCATCCACACACAAACGCATTTGGACAGGACTCCTTGTATTAAAACATGCTTGTAGTAGAATACGCTCACTCCCCATCTCCACCATGCGTGTGCACTTGCCAACATAATCACGCACGCACACACGCACACACACACACGCCCTCATACATGCTCAATAGAGGTGAGCTCAATGGCATTACTCATTATGAAAACCTTGAATGACCTGAATGTCTTTCACCATCATATACATTCTTCACATTCTGTCTTTATCTTTGTATTATAAAGCTCCTTTGCTTAGGCCTATATCTTTGTGTGTGTGTGTGTGTGTGTGTGCAATATGTGCCGTGACATGTTTAAAGACAGCCATACAGGGCTGATTCTAGGGGAGATGTGGATTCCTGGAAGGCATGGGTCACTCCCTGGAGATGAAGCTGTGCTTGTGTGTGTGTGTGTGTGGTATAGCCTTTAGGCACAACACAGTGGGCTGGGCGGGGCTTGTGGTTGTGTGTTTTCCTAAGACGTGCACCTCATACAGTAGCCGACACCACACACCTGTGCACTGATTTAAGATGTGTAAGATTCACTGGCTGCTGGGTTAAAGGGACACTAACTGAGAATGCCAATGTTACGGTTTATGCTTGCAAGTGCACGGACGGAGAACAGCGTGAGCCTGTGAGTGCTGTTAAATGGGGAACGGGTCTGTAGAGAGCACACACAGCCACTGGGGATGGGGCATATATTGTAACCCACCATGATGTTAATGTTTAGTTGTTAACTCACGCTGATGATAAACAAAAGGATAACTTACTTGCTGTACCAAGCTGGGTATAACATGGATAACTACAATACACTGTGACTTGTTTACAAGGTATTACACACTATGGCTCCTGCACCGAACATAACAAATTGCCACAACACATAAGAAACTGTGTCAACGTCTCTGAAACATAAGAGTCATGTAGTATATAGTGCTCTTTGTATCTGTATATTGTCATTGCTTTTACCACAGAATGTAATTTCAATGCTTTTATTTTAGTTTCTACCTGCTCAGGGACTACAGATGAATATACTTGTTTGGCTAACTGGCATATTTTCTGAAATGTTATTAATATCTTTATCAA
Source organism: Typhlichthys subterraneus (assembly GCA_027564835.1). Classification (NCBI taxonomy): domain Eukaryota; kingdom Metazoa; phylum Chordata; class Actinopteri; order Percopsiformes; family Amblyopsidae; genus Typhlichthys; species Typhlichthys subterraneus. Next base: position 3,410 of record JAODUH010002654.1, on the reverse strand, counting down.
GCAATACATAATAAAAGCAGTTTCAAATAAAAAATACAAAAGCATTTAATTTATTTAAGGGCAAATCCAGATGTAAATTGAGTAGTGTGCCTTTAACCACAACAAATAAATTGAATGTTTTGACCACAGAGAAAAGTCTTACATCAAAGGCTGACATAATATACAGTAGGTAAGAATGCCAATTATTGTTCTAACTTTAAACTGTGCAGAAACAATCTGATGTTCTCCTCGGGCCAAGTTATCCTCCTATAAGAAATATTCTGCATGATGTTCAAATTGACTTAATGCTCGTCATTCTTAGAGTTCGGGTTAAGAGTAAAAAGATTATTTCAGCTCACGAAATAAAATAGAAGTGACACAGATTCCATCGTGTTCACATGTACATCTATATGAACAAGGAATTTGACTTTGATCTACAGTTATGAATAATTAATACAACAAACTGAAAAACAACACACTACAGGATATAAATGTATTTGTGGCCTTTCAAAACTCTCAAGGGACATGAGAGATTGTAATGGGTGTGAGCATTTCTTTTTTATTTGTTAGACAAGTGAGAAGAGTGAGAGAGAAAAAGATAAATATATAATATATCATATATCATAATGTCATCCAAACACTTAAGACTAGTTGTAGGCATTTACTACATGTAGAGGCAGTCTTACCTATGTGTCACACACTCACAGTGGCTATGTTTACATGCACACTAGTATTCCACTATTATTCTGACTAAGACAATATTCCGAATATGATAGGTATCATGTAAACAGCATATTCCTTTTGGAAATTCTGAATTGCCCTTTTTCTGAATTAAGACACATGGGATGTGCTGATATTATTCGGATTTTAGGAGCATGTATGAATTGGGGTTTTAATTCACGACATTCGGTCTCTTACCTGTTTACGGTCAAATATGTGCAGAAGACTAAAAATATCCTATTTTGTTGTAAATATAAGCAAAACAGCACGAGTGGCTCCAGCCGTTCCATTTGTCCCTATTTTAGAACAATGCAGTTTGAAAAGCAGGGAAATTCCTCTGTAGGGTGAGTAAGTTATTTAAAGGGTGTGGCTTTTAGAACTTATTGGAATATGTACAGCTGCATGTAAACGGACATGTTAGTGGAATATTAATTTCAAGCAGAAATTTGCAATAATTGGATGAAATGTGTTTTTTGCATATAGGCTAATGAAAGAACCATAAAATCTGCATTCTCCTCTCTGCCTCAATCGTTTCTTTTATCCAAAAAAAAACATTTCTCTGTCCCCCACACTGAAGATAATAACTTCCCATAACCCATAAATTCTCCATTGCATCATTAAACAGAGCAACTGAAATCCCAGCACTCCACAGCAATCGCCTTCCCGTACATCGTCGTTTGCACAAGGCCTGCTCCAAAATTGCTTTCGCTCAATGGAGGCTTACAGTCCCCTTCATAATAGCTAATCCTCCAGTCACTGACTACCTGCTATTGGAGAACCTATTTTCTCACAAACACCTTTGCTGTTCTGCGACAAGGGCAGATTAAAATGCAAAGAGGTCCCTAATCTGTGTATTAACTGCAGCCAATTGAATCAAGACAACCCAGACAAGCAGGTTTTTAAGATAATATGATCTGTAGGAAAAGTCTGGAGACCAGCCCTAATTATGAAAAAAGGACCACATACCAACACACACACGCTGGTCATTATGTGCACATACAAACATATTTTCTCACCTAACTCACTCTCACTATATATAGGTTGTTTACACTGTACCTGTATATCTATGTCTGTGTAATAAAACTATCAGTCCATTATTTCTTTCTAACTAATAATTTGCCTGGCAACTCACACTTAGCAACTCGGCACTAGCATTTTGCTGCTAAGTAGTCATTATCATTAGTCTACTTGTTTAGTAGATGACAGATCACATAACCATAACCTCACACATGGTAGAAGATACATTAGCGAATAGATCCTACATACTAATCTACACTTCTACCAAGTGTTTATTAAACATATTTTAGATAATACACTGGCAATTTATTATCTTATTTTTTGTGTTTTTATTTATTTTTATTTGATCTAAATTGCTAATTGGATGTGGAAAGAGCCTTTTCTACTGTTCTACTTCTGTGGTGCAAATAATAATGTTTATTCTAATGTGCATTTGCAAACTATAGGTCTAGCCCTACTGTACAACTACGGTAGCCTACTGTATGACTACAGTAGGCTACTGGACCACTGCAGTAGGCTACTGTACTGTATGCCCTTATTGTGCTGCTTGGTTACAAAAAGGCTGAAAACTGTTGTTAGGTCTAAGCAACTCTCCTCCCAGCAGAGTTAATTATTAACTAGGGGAGGGAGACACACGTGCATGCACACACACACACACACACACATACACACGCACACAATGTGAGTTATATCAGGACAGACATGCTGTCCGGATGTCCTCTGTCCCAAAAGGGTCACCAAACGAAGATAAATAACGAAGTAAGAAAGACTGTTGCCTTGTGAATGAGAATATGACGGCCTGATTGTGTGATCAGTCACAGAGAGACAGAGAGAAGGGGAGAGAGAGAGAGAGAGAGAGAGAGAGACTATGAGAGGGAAAGAGAGAGAGAGGGGAGAGAGAGAGAGATGAGAGCATGGATGTGTCGAAGTGCAAAGACATGTCCTTTTTTGTCTACAAACCTCTGATGGCACAACACACGACCTGAGCATTAACTGAATCTACATGTAATAATGTTCCTTGTATACACCTTGTAGTATGCGATGTAAATAGTGATGGTTGCTTACGTTAACAGAGCAGGAAGCAGATAGCAGTGTCCTGTCTTACCGCGTGACTGCAGCGCTGTATATCACTTGAGCGACAACGCTCGTATCGGTAACTATCTCAGCGCCTGTCCGCATCTCAACTCTCTGACCTTGTACCCTTCCTTGATAGCTCCCCCTCCAAACCCCTCCCTATGCCATAGCCTACATTTACATTTCATTGCAAGGTAATGTACTAACTGGTTCTCACCCCACCTTCAATGTTATACGCTCCCTCCACACAATGAGCTAAACAGAGGCAGCAATATCATAGTAAATGAGGAGTTAGCTGAAGATATCTCAAACTAAATACTGGTTAATTTAAAGGGAAAGTATTAAGTGTATCCGGCATACAATGTCACCTATATTTTTAACCCCAGAAAGAAAGCCAAGTGAAGCTCCAAGTTATGCCGGGTAACCACTACACGATTTCAGGCCGATTTTGACCCGCTTTGGTCGTGACCGATGCATTTTCAGCGTCGGGACAGAACGTGGCTTGTCTGGAGCGACGACAGGCGTCGTTACTAGTTCAGTACCGCTGCAGATTAGTCTATTGACAGCTAGGGCATGAGAGGATCTGCACCACTGCTTCAGAGCTGTGCCATTGTGTGTGT
>JAODUH010002653.1:0-11886 GCA_027564835.1 Typhlichthys subterraneus | reverse complement strand
TTATGGAAGGAGAAGGGACTGTGCACGCCGTTTTGGTTTCGGAGTTTCTTTGAGTTATTTTTAGTTTGAATAAAAGATGAGCCGAGGGCCCGGGACTGTTTCACCATATCCGTTGTGTTTTTGTTTGTTTGCACTCGCCTCCAACACCGCAGCGTTACACCTACTTTAAAGGTATAGTCATTGAAAGCTTGTTGTTGATATTTGAACTGGATAAAAACAAAAACAAGTCTTCCTTCAATGCCATATTGTGCTCCCTCAGAAGCCCTCCACATTGGAAACACATGCACTAACGCTGCATTTAGCCAGGGACTAACGGCAATTTCAGAATACTATTAGCCCCGTGCTAAGGGTATGTTAGCCCGGGGCTAAGAAAGCATTCACACTGGCACAGTCTTGGAACATTACAAAGTGGGTTAACCCCGACTTTAGCCCAGGGCTAGCTGGCCCTGCTCCAGAGCTGTAGATTTTATAGAATTAGAGTAAACACAATAGCCTATGATGTCAGCTAAAAATTTAAAAGAGGACTCCTGAACAACTTTAATTAACAAAAGCTAAAACATTTGAAAAAGTAATATAGAAATGTTAAGGATAACAATGCATCATTTGAAGTGACGAGAATAACTCTTTTGATATATTGTACTCTGTAATGACTTGAAATAATCGATTGAGCAAGTGACCAGTAATGTACATCTAATAGACTATTAACAGCTAGGCTAAACTTGCTGGAAAACAGTGTTATTACTATGTGTTGCAATATGTATACTGGAATAGAATTAGATAATTCTGGACACAAATCGGTTGTGTGGCGTTTAGAAATAAGAAATAAAAAACATTTGCCCTGGTCAAACACATATTGTCACTATTTCAACTATACCAGCTGCAACCACCCATACAGTACATATTCCAGTGCGCCATAGTGATTACTCTCATTCATTCATTGCACCTTGTGTTGTGTGGGTATATGTTCTTAATTGGGTTAGTGAGGGATATGTTGTTGGTTATTGTTTGTCTTTGACAGTGATGTGTGTGTTTGGTAATTAAGTGTTGCTAAATGACAATCACTTCTCCGTGTGTGTACATAGTTTTGTTCATGATTCAATGTTCATTCTCATCTGTATGCACTTGTACTCACTTGTCCTTATTACAGAACAGCGAGGAGATACTGTAGATCAGGACAGAGACTACGCCAAGCGGTCTCTCCCCGTTGAACAGCTGCAATATCGTTTCAGCTTTACACCTTGTAGTTTGTGGTGCAATTCAGGTTCATGTCTGGTCACAGCGACACAAGATCCTGCTCAGCTCCTGCAGGAAAGCTCCTGCTACCAGAGCCTCAGCGGCCATGACCATATCTCCATCCACTTTGTGGATGACCCATCTGCCATGAAGATAGCTGAGACACTGCCTTCTCCAACCAGTTATCATCAGGAGTCTGGAAGTCATTTATGGCTCTACTGGGGGTTGAGGTGACCCTCACATACCACCATCAGGCCAATGGTCAGGTACAGCCAACTAGAAGAGCTGGGCTGATTCTTCCCATTAGATTTGATAGGAGGCTAGTTAAAATGGTAGCCACAAGGTTAGTGGCACACAAACAGTTGAATCACAGAGAATGCATGCCCCACCAACACATAGCTACTCCTTCCCTTACAGTTCTGACCTGAGCTCACATTTAGATAGATAGATAGATAGATAGATAGATAGATAGATAGATAGATAGATAGATATTATTGCCCCATGGGGAAATTGTCTTGGACACATTGCAGTGCAAAATCTGCTGTTTATGAAATACAGTTGATCTACTGTACCACTCTCCGTACACAGTTAAACACTTTTTAAACAGATTTGATGCAAGCAACTTCCATAAACTAGAAGAGACTACTAAATTAATTAAATAATATGATTAATTTCTTAAATTAAAGTGGTCTTGTGTTAGAAGACGAAAATGTAAACTGCTCAGCTCCTCTTGGGCAATGTTGTGCCGCAGATCGACTTTTCTAGGCTGTGGCCCTTGAATATTACGCCCAAGTTACAGTTGCCTGGGCCAATATTTCCTTTGGGGTTGAATAGGCTTCTTAATTCAAAATGAATTTAGGGTCATTCGCCTGCCTGAATGCTATAAAAACACAACACGTAAGTTAAATTGATCCATCAACCTAATTCATAATGTTCCCAAACTTAATTGGTTTTTTTTTGTGTGATATTCTGAAAAACTGATTTGAAAACAAATGTGACATTGGCAGGCATTTTTGAAGACAAAAGCATATTTCTTCTAAACATAAATTTTGTAATTCTTCTGCAGTGTGCTTATTATTTCAATCTCTTCAACCCCTCTTCAATAATGTACTTAAATTAGTTTGCTGCATATTATTATTATGAGAAACATTTGCACCAACTGTCTGTATAAAAAACATGCAATTTCAAAAACTCTTAATAGAAATCTGCTTTGCACTTTTTTTAGAAGAAGTGTATTTTTATTTGATATGCATGTGGCATAAAGCAGATATGATATGTTATTCACTATAAAGCAAACTGTTGCATTTTTTAAACCATCCTGCAGGCTCACAAATTAATAGTTGAGTATATAACAGCAGACACCACCTGAATATGTGGAGCAATGAGCCTAGTAATTATAAACAAAAAGTACAAAAGGGTCACTCAACAGGCCAGTAAAGAAAATAAAAGAGGTCAAAGTAGAATTAAATGTAAGACATCTAAACTGTAAGGTTTGCCCGGACTCGCCTTCCACGTCATCGACATTCCACAATCAACCTAGATCACGTTCACCTGTTTACTAACACCTATGCACAGTATATTAGACGATCACTCTTCCTGCTCTTTGTGAAGTATTGTTTCCACATTACCGAACCGTTGTTATCCTTGGTGGTAACCAGCAATTGGAACCTCACCCCCGTCTAGTATCATTACAGAAACAGGCTTTTCTATAATTTTCTCATTAGTTGTCAGCAAGTTAGCTTGTTGTGCATTGATAACTAACAAGGGAGGACAAAAGGTACAAAATCGGACTGTTTGCAAAACATTTAATAGAAATCCTTACAGACAAAATAAGCTATACATTGTACAACATGCTACACAGAAAGTACACTGTTATATTTGATTTATAGAAGCTTTGCTTTTACAGTGCATTTTCTTTTACTCCAGGTGGTCTGAAGACAGAATACTAATGAAATATATTAACTACGTAGATATAAAAGGTTCGATTTGCGGCACAAAGCCAGAGCTCGAATATGCTTAGTTTGATCAACTATACGCTCACTCTCCTGTGTACAAAATAGATAGTCATTTCTTATTCCAGCCTTGTATGTGTATGTCACTTCATTGTAAGTCTCTGTAGCTCTTTTACACTTGCAGTGCAAAACTCACACAGCAATCAACACGAATGTTGACAGGAGACTGTGAGATATGTTTATAGGAAAATATAAGTTTTTTTGTGCAACTTCCAAGTGCTTAGTGTTATTTATATTGTATTGTCGTGTGTTGTGGGAACCACAGAAGGGACCTTCACAGCATTCTCCATATGTTTAAGCATTATGCTGTCACTTGATTGATGACAGATCCCATCACTGTTGTGTTGTCATTTCTCCGTTACAACCATAACAGAGGCAGTGCTTTCAGAGCTGCACTAATGGGTATGGCAAGACCAGCCAAATATACATACATGTTTACACACTACTGTATGGCTACTCTACAAGGCTCAAGTGTTCAGATATAGCTTAGCACATCACACACCTGCTCCCAATCCTGGCAGTCCCGTGAACACCCCCTTCCCCCTCCCCCCAACACTCTGGCTCACGCTCACTGACAGCGTTAAACCACGCCCACCAATCCACATTCCCACACCGCCTGACTCACGCCCCATTCGTGGCTCCATGGTTCTCCCTAGCCCACCACAATCTAAAGGTACCAACTTCAGGCTCCAAACACTCTCCAAACCCTTCACAGTCCCTCCAGGAGTTCATGGGTCTCTTTTGTTGTTGTTGCGACCAAAATGCATGATTTCACGGCAGCTTTTCTAAACGTTGCGTTGCATGTTGCTGTGTTCTAAGGTGACTTTTTGCTATGAATTGCTATGAAAATATGGGAGAAAGTAAATGTTGCAAAACATTTTCAATTATAATTTGTACATTAATATATATATAAATTTGACCAAACTGTTGTTCAACATAACTTTACTAAAAATAAAGGCTCACAATAAAATCTAACAAAATGCCTATTATTTGATCTTAAAATATTAAACATTGAATGATTGAAATGTCTTAGACAGTTGAAGACTGCAGAACAAAAATTAACTAATAATGTTAGAAGTAAACAATAGTATGCATGCCACACTCACACACATCGTGACACATGCACTAACATGCACGCAGAGCTCGGTTTGCAACACACACGGGAGTGTGATGTCATCCTCTGCTCAGGCCTATATCTTTACATAGAAAATATTGGCCTACTTTATTAAATTGCAATTAGACTACAGAGTCACCAGTTCCTCCACATTTTCTGCAAATAAGGTATGCTAAAAACGCACGACGCAAAGGCTCAAATTCACTTTTAGTAGTCTATCTTCAGAAGTTTAGCATTGTAGTTTCACCAGTGGGGTCTGGCCCTTAAACCACTCCAGAGAAAGGGTGACCAAAATTATTGTTCGTTTTTTCCAGGACAAAAACATTTAAAAGGGGTTACGTAGCCTGTAAAACCACACACACACACACACACACGCATACACACACAGCCTGGCTGCACATCCACACACACATGAATGGCGTGCCTCTAGCAAACTGTATTGTTAACCCCGATGCTGGTTGCACACAATTGCTAACTTTTTCTGAGCTTTTTCTCCGCAGTTAACCTACCTACTCTACTGCTGTAGAGTAGAACTAGCATATCAGACGTTCGCTTTACCACCGTGGTGGTAAAATAGTTTGCGATGGTAAAATCACACACAAAGTCTGGCAATGTATACACACAGCGAGCCTGTATAGCAGCAGTCTAGGTTAGTTAACCCCAGATGCAGCTGGTTGCAGCATTGTGTGCTTGTGTTGTATTTTCTAGTGTTTTTGTCTGTTGTCTTTTCCTAGCTCAGTGTACAAAATTGCAAGGTCACACAGAATACGTGGACATTGGTTGATGGTTGAAGGTTGGTGAACCTGGCCAGCCCCAAGAGCCGCCAAGAAGCCTTTTTGGACTTGGGTCGTGGACAGGCTGCAATGGCTTCACCCAACCCTTCACCCAAACCAACAGTACCCCAGATAGTGTACCTCCCACCATCCCACTTCACACTATGGTCGTAACCCCTGTCTCTCTGAGAGACTAGAGCAGCTGCTCCCAGGTATCACTGGGGATTAAGACATCATCGATGTAGGCAGCAGCATGGCATATTGAGGACCCAGCGCCTGTCCATCAAATGCTGGGAGGCTTCTGGGACTCCAAGCCAAAGGTGTGCTGAAGTGGCTCAAACAATCCAAAAGATTGGTTGAAGTGGTACAACCCAAACAATTCAAAAGGTTTGTTGAAGTGGTACAATCCGAACAATCCAAACGATGTGTTAAGAGAAAGGAGAAGGATGTTTTTCATAGATTTGGAGACATGGGAATCAATGTCTCCAAAGCCAATGGGTACACATCAAACTGTGACACCATATTAACACTCATGTCTATACAGAACCTGATAGCTCCATCCTTCTTCAACAACAGAAGGATGAGGGCACTGCTTCAGGGTGTTGCAGTGCATTGCCTGCCTACAATAATAGCGATGGCTTTGAGCACACAAATGGCCCCTAGAATGGAAACTCCATTAATTGCAGTGACCGCGAATGGCACCCTCAGGTTGGTCGGCCGGTACGGTAACCAGCTGACAGTCTGGGCAAGAGGCGCACTATTTGGTAGCAATTTAGTAGCAATTGTGTTACTTCCTTCCGTATTCCTGTATTACATACTCACCCGATACAATCTGTACTTCTTTAATCTATGTGTGCGCATCATCATGTATACAACTGATTCACATCTTACATGCCTCCACCAAACCGAACCAGGCTCTGATGGATGATATTATAAACTGGATGCAGTCGGAATCCACCATCACTGGTGTGTATTCGCCTGGATCTTTGTTGGAGGCATCATCACCTGCAATATCTTCGATTATCTTTGTCCAGTCTGTGCTCGCTGCAGTGGTCCTCGAGGCTGTGCCTTCTGGCCCATTTCACAGCTGCAAAAGAGTCTCTGTCCAGCCTGAAGACGATATGCCGTCTGCTGGGCCTCTCCAGCTAGCAGAGGGAGCAGCCATCCCACCCACTCTGTGTCCGGCCATCCACTCAACTCTGCCACTAACTCTGCTCCCATCTTCATCTGCCATCTCCTCTGATGGCGTGTGGCATAACGTTCCCCCTCGATGTGTTCACTCCAGCAATGCTTGGGTTTGAGTCTTCATCTGCTGCTGCCGTGCCACCACCTGCTGCCTCAGCACAGCCGCTCACCATCTCCGATATAACCAGTAGTTGTGTTGCTTCAATTGTTTTCTGTTCAGGGGCCACAGTGACTATATCATATGAAAACTTATAGCATATATTCATGCAATTAATCATGTGTAGTGTCATGCATGGCCGCTTTGGCCCTGCTTAAACAGTGAGACAGGTAAATAGCTCATCACATCTACAGTACGAGTCCCTAGAGTCAGTTATACAAACCTCCAACACTCTCTCGGACTGTACAAAATCACTCAAAATTACTCTTTTTTGCCACAAGGACCTTCTTGCACATGGGAATAGTCCCCTGTGGATCATGCCAGTCGAAATGTAAACCCACTCAGTTGATTAAATGTGTCAGTTATTACTTGGCCTTCACTGTGATATGCTCCCTGGGGTGGCTTTTTTTGACAGCCTGTGGTTTTGATCTGTGATTCGTACTCTATTACACATGAGCAGAACACCAGTAGATATACCTTAAGATGAAATGATAAACCTGTAAAGTAGCAACCCTTAACATTATTGCTGCTAACTACCAACGATAATCTTAAGGGTTGCTACTTTACAGTAAGTAAGTAATAATCTTAACCTTTATAGATGTATAATTTAAAATTTTAAAAATTTCCCATGATAATGTGTATTTATATAAAAAAGTGCAAAATAATAACTGTTCATATTAAATGTTTTGTAAAATTCCCACTAAATACAGTATGGTTCAGTACGGTATGCTTCCATAGTATTTTAATGTTCCAAATTCTATGTGTATTAATTTCAGTGTTGTTTGTTTCTCTGTTGGTTGAAGTTTGCCAGTGCTATGATGTAATTTTGCCGACATCATACAAAATGCATAAACTCAGAAATTATCAAATGCAGTTGGCTAACCTTAGCAAATACCACAACACTCTCATGACAGTTAAGCATGGTCTGCATACATAGACTGTCTTGAGGGGTGATTTCAGGAGTACCATCTTATCTTCGGTTTAGCCCAGAAGATTTTCTATGCCAAACAATCTTTCTAAAAACCTGAGACATCCCATTAGACTATCGTGTTTATGTTTTAGGCTATATAGATATCCTCCACTGTGGTCACTGTATTGAACTTCTCGACCTTGCCCTTCCAATAAGCATGTATTACATTGTATATATATATTTATTTTATTTTGTATATATTTCCCAAATCTTTTAAATTGTATATTATTTCTATAATGTATGTTCCTGCCTTAGTCCAAATGTCCAAATGTCCAAAGTCCAAAACTGTAGTATATATATCTTAACCGAATGTTTTATATCAATATTTATATTTGCCTATGTACAAAGGCATCCTGAAATTAAATGTGTTATTATTATTATTATTATTATTATTATTATTGGCCAATAAAATTAGAAAACCTCATTATTTGTTAAGTGTGATTAGTTTTGGCAATTCAACAACTCGGAATCATATCACGCTGTCATGTTACTGTATACCCCAGACAGCAATTATCACTCTGAAAGTCTTTTGTCTCACTTGTTCTGGTTTTTCACAACATCACAAGAAGGTATAACGCAGATTTTTAACAGCTTGTGTCCAGCAAGGGACATTTAAGTCATGCCAGATGGCCTTTTGGGAACTTGTGTTCATTAACCTGTTAAAATTGAAAAAAAACGGATAAACAACATGTTTTATTATGAATGAATACACACAGTATAAACCTTCTGCTTATATGAAAGATTCTCTCAACCGTTTGATTTGCTTTCTCTTCAGCTATGTTCCTGTACTATAAGTTTGTAAATGTGTTATTATTAGTGAAAATTAATAGCCACCATATTCACTTTGTGAATAGGGTTTGGCCAGTGTTTAGTCGTTGTCTCTTGGGGTAGACTTCTGAATGATTTTGAAACTATTGGACAGCATTTAACCAGTCGACATTGCTAAAAGTGTTTTGATCGTCTCATCTAGCTCTACCACCATTTCAAAACAAGCTTGACTTAAACATCATCTCATTAACCCACCCCGAGTGGTCCGTCAACAGGGTTGCTGTAAAAACGCTAATGTGAACAGGGTGATATTGTGATATTGTGTACAGTAGTACATTCTATTTGTTTTCTTCTTTTACCAAAAATTTATAAAATATATATATTTTTTAGTAAATTAAATATACTGTATATACAATGAAGTAATTTAGCAGACTTTTAAAGGACTGTGAGTACTGTTCCAAATATTAGGCAGCAAGTAGGGGTTTGATATCTGGGCGTGTTTGTAGCTGAACCCATAACTTTTCAGAGTCCACTACTCTAACACTAAAGTATAATATTGCTTTTATACACTACAATATTACATATTAGAATACAATAAATGTTAGGTTGGCATTGCATTGACCAATGCACTAGCATTATAATTTGGGTCTGTAATTGTATTAATCTATCAACGAAAAAACATATTTTTTGAAGAAATTATAACAAACACTTTATAATTGCGTGGATCCAAAAAAGTTTGGATGTCACTGTGCAATATGTAATATATTTAAATTCTACCTTCACATTTAATTTAAATGTAACATAAATCTACTCGGAGGTTTTGAAAAGCTACTTTGTGCTAAGTCATCTGCATAATCAACACCCTATTGAATAGGGAACAAAGAATTATTGGAGTCTCGGAAGAGATTTTTGATCACCTCACCTGAGGGGTTTGAGATAACACAGACCTCTAATCACATAAGAATATTAGAAAATAGACTGTAATAGCAAGCAAACTCCATTCCCTTTTCATTTTAATATTCATCACTCATCTTCTCACTAGCCAGCAAGGGCTCAATGCCCCCATTCAATAGTGAACTCCCCTAAAAAAAATGCGCCCATAACTCCCCAACAATTTTTCTTACTTTAAATCACAAGTGTATCATTATTGTTATTATTAATTTTTTTTTTTTTTTTTTTTTTCACAAAAGCAAAGGCAAGATTACTACCTTTTTATAACCACGGCCACTTGCAGTGGATGGATGTCAGGCTGATTTCATTGTCTTGCTATCTCAAAGGGACCATGGGACATTTTGCGCCCATCTCTGTCTCTCTCTTCATTACACTCCCTGTGCACATTACCTTCATTTCTACACACAATCCATCTGCCGTTCTAAACCCTTTTTTGTAAAGAGTTGTTAGCTGCCGGCCCCAGGGATGTAGGCACCACAGGCTATTATTAATCTTGTTTGTTTGCCTCGTCTCACTTTTCATAGGAGTACAAGATACCCTGCAGACCTTCCCTTTCAGCATAATCAATGATGTATGTAAGTGCAGATTATCATGGAGACCTGTACAGGGGTTGTTGTGAGGTCGAACATCTTACCTGGGAAGTGTCATTATATCTTGTCCTTCACAGGCTTAACTGACTAACACCAACAACAACATGTTTCAGTATTGACATTTATTTAAACTTACTTCTAGACAATTTGATATACCTACCAATTGCCCTCTGTAAAAAAAGTATTTTAAATTATTATTATTTTTATACATAAGGGACACATCTAAATTTGTGTCTGGAATTACCCTTGTGGCTGAAACCAGCATTGTAAAACAGCACAAAAAATATTTGTTTTGTTTTTGTTCTTTAAAATGTGCAGACAGATGTTCCACTCATATGTGCAATTGCACCTTGGAAAATAAATTGGATTCTTAAGACCTAACAACAACAGTGCAAGATGCTGGCACCTCTCAAGTTTTAGCAGAAAACGTTTTTGCACATGTATAATAAATATCAAAGATCATGCTTTCTGATAACATATTAATCTAGTTTGAACCGAACCATTGCAGGGCCATCAACATAGTGACACTAAAGCAATGGGGAGCACTGACAGCAGCGCATTTGGTGTAGCCATGATGTCCTTGACGGATAGCAGCACAAGGCCTGGCTCTGGCGTTATCAGAGAGATTGAGGGATTCTCCCAGTGTACTCACAATCAATAACCAACAGTTCCACCTGCGTTTCTCACATCATTGAGATCTGATCTGGAATCAATCCCACACTGGTGACTTTTATACCATTGCTAACCTCATCTATTTTCCATTGCATTAGTATGGAACAAATTAGCCTCACCCTCAAGAAGCCTCACAAAGAGATGGACACTTCAAATTACAAAAAAGGTTATGAAAATTACACTGTGGGAATAATGATAATTTAACTGACTCAATTTATGAAGTCTACTATACTGTAGCTAGACACTTATTGAGTTTCATTCAAAATGATGTATTGAATTTAAGATGGAACCTAAACTATGAGTCAAGTGTTTATAGAGCAAACATATTTTGTTGTGAATTACCCTTGTAGTTGAAGCCGGGTTTACAAATCAGGTTTACAAATCGAGGATTGTTTTGGTTAGAAACATCAGGGGCATCTTGCTCTCAAGATTATTAAATGTAGGATGAATAGTTTAGGAAGGTTGGTGTCATTTGATCATGCAGGCCTTTTAAAGAAACACATATTTTTTATATGATATGCCTCTTCATAAAAACATAACAGTAACCCAAACCAAAGATAGTATACTATACATATGTTTTCAGTTTGACCAGGTTGAGTGTTTTAAAATTTAGTTTGGTATAATTTTTTCATTGTTGTTTTGCATTGTTGTTTTTGGTGATATTGGAAATCATATTTGCCAAAGAGAATAAACACATTTGAACTTTGCAGTTTACTAACAATTCTCAGTGTGTTTGTAGTAATCCACCCCCTGTGAAGTTTTAAGCAGAATGCCTCATTATAGCACATCTGTTCACGGCCGTAGTGTGATTGCTCACAGAACTACTGCCAGAAACAAGCACAAGAATATGATTAAAGAAGGGATTTAAACAAAGCACTGACATTTCCCAAAGCACCAACACATTGTGTCCTTCAAATGAATAGAGGACCGAGCTGCTTCCTCATATAGCATTGTGAATCTGATGCCAGCAAGGACACAATAGAAATTGTTGGGGACTACTTTATACTGTAGTTCTACAGTAGTTATATTTAATAATTGCAATATGCTAAAACCATTTGGAGGATTTTTAAATTAACAGATCTATCTAACTCAAGGTTAACATGTTAGTGCCAGGAAGTGAAGAACATCTTTAGATATGGGCAGGGGTTTTTATGTTAATAGATCAAGATGAATGGATAATTATGAATTTGTTTGTCAAGCTCAAAGACACATGGACTTTATGTCAGGATCAGGATGTTCATTAATTGTCCTTTAGCTGTACTGCATTTCTTGTACTTGCACAAAAATGTAAGTGTTCTGTTGTTGTTTTTTGTCATTATCTGAAAGTTCATATTCAAATTCCAGATTGAATTTAATGTATTCATAATCATCCATCCATCCATCATCATCCGCTTATCCAGAGTCGGGTCGCGGGGGCAGCAGCTTCAGCAGGGGACCCCAAACCTCCCTTTCCCGAGCCAC
>JAODUH010002652.1:0-11886 GCA_027564835.1 Typhlichthys subterraneus | reverse complement strand
TTGACCTGTTGGTGGCGCTATAGGGAGCAATGGACCAGGATGAAAATGAGTGGAATTGCAGATGAATGGCACCTCTAAATGCATGCCAAAATTGGCCACTTTTTGCCACGCGGTTCTAGGGGTTGCCATTGACTTCAATGGCAGAATAATAATAAGAAGAAAACGCACGATAACAATAAGAACTTCACCACTTCGTGGCCACTTTTATTTAAAAATTAAATAAAAGAAAACATTTTTTTTTTTTTACAGATTTGTAAATAATTGCTGACAGTGTTCCAACTTCTGAGTTGTCTAAATTAAAAACATCTTAATTACTGCTACATGAAAGCAGAGAAAGATGCAATTGGTCACATGACCCGTATGGAAGTGGCTGTGTTGAATTTATCTTGTGTTGACTTGAAGTTAATATAGTGAATACATTGACCTATGCCTACTGGCAATGTACAGTATAATGCAATCATGCAAGGTGTGTTAAAATGGTACTCTCTGTCAGTGGTTCTCAAAGTGGGGGTCGCGAAACACAGAGGAGGGGTCACAAGATGATTTCCAGAAATAAAATAAAATGTTAAAAGTATTAGAATTAGCATATTTTAGCCATAATTGTTAGCAGCACAGTTTATACACTACATTATGTATTCTGCTACTAGCCTATGTTAAAATACTATCAAATAATATAATGGCTGTTATGTTTCTACCACTTCTGGAGATAGCGGGGGTCACAGGTCTCTGGCACTGTAATTTTGGTGGTTGCGAGCTGAAAAGTTTGAGAATCAATGCTTTATGTAATGTTAGCCTGCAAAAACTATCCGAATTTTGTAAGTTCTGCCTGTTGAGACCACAAAAGAGAGCCACATGCCAATTATTGGTGCGAGTACTCCCAAAATGCACTAAAAGTGTCTACTGTAACTAAAGTTTTCTCCAATATTCTATTCACATAGTTGCATAACTTTTACAAAGAATTGGGAGAAATCTTAAGATAAGAAGGGTGGGGTTGCAATGGATGATGCCGTATTTCATGAGAATGATGAGGGTATGGGTATTTGTCATTGAATTCAAGGGCATTGCCAATAGCTTAAACTTTGCCCACCCTATCAAAAATAATAACCAAGTAAGCTTCATTCACAGCTATGATTACATATACAGCATTTAGCAGACGCTTTTATATAAAGCCACTTACAATTAGTGCATACAATAGATGAACAGGTAATAGCATTACTTTTAAGTAAACAACATTCTGTTAGAATAATTACAGCATCATGTCATCTCGGCTAACATCGTACCAATATATGAGTCTGAAATGTAATTGCTAGTCGTTGAAGGTCGTCTCCTATAGCAAGTGTGTTTACTTGATGATTTTATTGACACATAAAAAATAAAAATAAAAGGCTATTATGTCCTATTACAGGGCTATTCAGCTCCGGTCCTGGAGGGCCGCACCCTGCATGTTTTAGATCTCTGCCTGGTCCAACACGCCTGATTCAAGGTTGTTAGAAGCCTGATAACGACCTGTTCATTTGAATCAGGTGTGTTGGAGCAGGGAGAGATCTAAAACACGCAGGGTGAGGCCCTCTAGGACCGGAGTTGAATAGCCCTGTCCTATTAGCTGTGACTGGGAGCAGTATCCTTTTCCTCTTCAATTGTTTTTAAGACATTGCCACCTGGTGGCTCTCTTGCATTTTGTATTTTGGGAGACGTCCTCATTGCCCTCAGCCAAAGTAGCCGGATAGGAGCCAAGCAGCAATCAATACTACTAATTTGATATAAGACAGCATTTCATTAATGTCTCAAAATTTGAGTTTCGATAGGCAATGTGTTACACCATATTTAAATGGTTATTGTCAAATATATCCCCATCAATATAGGCCAGCGTACCAATAATCACAAAAGTTAAATTCAAAACTCAAAGCCTATGTGCTTTTAATTCGATTAAATAAGCAAAATGACCAGTTGACGCCAAGGCAAAATTTAAGAGAGCATTCAAAACCCTAGTATGATATGATACTAGGTGTGATATTCCCTGTAACCACTACGGGGCACTAGAGTTCAATAAATGGCTTTTTCGAAACTGAGAAATGGCAAAGTTTGATGAAGCACTACTTTCTCTAAGGACCAAAGGCAGACCACCAGACAGAATGCTGTCTTGCAGCAGATCAGAAAAGCTGCACAATTGCATATAGGTCTAATCAGAATCTATTTAGGCCTATAAGGGCATATGAGCTCTATTTATCAATTTGTGAAGTAGCCTAATACAGCTATTGCATAGGCAATGTCAGGTAGAAAGTGACCACTGAATCTTCAAGACTTTAGCGATAAACCTTTTGGATTTTTGTAGAGTAGGCCTATTATAAGTAAGTATATGGATATCCAAATCCAAGTGATATAGATGGAACCAATCATGATTCAATTTATAACACTATCAGAATATTCAGGCATATTCACTAGAATCAATGGTTACAAGGCAGCTATGGAGAAAGCAGACACTCGGATACAAATATGTCTAATTTCAGTCTAAGCCAAAAGGACAACTATTATGATCAGTTGCTTGCAGAGATGATAACGTCAATCCGTCATGAAGTACTGGCCCACTTATTAGACAGCTGTGAGGAAGGACTGTAAATGTGAGAAAAGCAACCGGCAATTAGCATGTCAGCTAGGAAGGAAGCTTTCCCACAAGCGTCTTCAGAATTATGATTAGTTAGACTAAAATTCAAATACCCGTAACTACAAATGAAAATATAAATAGGCCTCTCAACGAAAAATCGAATTATTTAATAAATGCAAACATATTACCATGGAAAATGTTAGCTACTAGGCCTACTGTTTATTTAGCCTAACTACATAACAGTGTTTAGTTTGTCAAAATGTACCATGTTAGAACAAGTCTAGAAGAAGCAATTACTTAGTCCATAATTTAAGAATACAAAAGTGTAAAGCTAATATATAAAAGAAGGAGGATGCAATAGCCCAATACACAAACACTGCTTGCAGCTGATGGTGGACAGTTGCTCAAAGTAAACTTTCCAGCCTGCCAATCCGGCCACAGCTGACTGAAATTGTCAAGCATAAAGTATGCTCACATATATTGCACTTAGTTGCATGGCACAATTGTGTGCATTGAGGTAAAAACAATGAATTAATATTTAATGGAATAAATATGGTAAGTGGTTCTTAATGGCCCCTATTGGGCTCATATAATTACCCATTATGTCCCTTCCATCAATCCCATGTTTCTGGTGGTTGTGCTCCAGGGCAGTAGCGTGACTGCTTACCTACACTAGTTACCACACAAGCATACAGCACACGGTGAACATTTATCTAGGTGAAATGCTTTTGCTGTAAAATGTAGAATGTGCTTATTGCATTATTGCCTCTATAGTCCTACTGTAATGCATGAAACAAATGGAGGGGGGAAAGCAAAGGTACCTACACACAGTTAGCATTACTAACTGAAGGATGAGCACTCAAAATCTGTTGTTACTGCATGTATTCCCATCTATTTGTGTTTAAAAGCCTATTACCACTGTGAAAAGTAAGTATTTTGAGGATTTAACAATTTTGAGTTTTTCAGTTTCTTTTGAGAACTAAATTGAGAACCCTGACTAGATGATTTCCCTGATGGACTAATTAGAAGCTGTGAAAACATGTCTCCTGTGTCCATATCTGAACAGAAAGAAATACAGTGTGTCTGGAGTAAGAAAACTGTTTCAGGCATCCTTCAGGGAATGCTCATCTTTCATCTTTAATCAACACCTATAGAGATGGAAACGCAACATAAGAGGCACACTTATGACCAAATGCACCGATTATTTTACATAGCATTTAATAGAAATGATGTCCTCCTCACAAGTACAGTGGCATTTGGAACTGGATAATAACTGTTCCAAATTGGTTTCAGATTCATTTGATATGTACAAACCATCTGAAACTAAATGTTTTCATAATTTTTTCCTAACTGGGTGTCAGAATAAATAAAAGTGGAAAATGATTAGTCACAGATGCTTTTCACAATGAGCAGGGGCTTTCTGATAATTTACATACTTTTATGAAAATACAGTAACTAAGCCTCAAATGGATGTTTGAAAATCTATTTGTTTGACAATGGAGACAATGAATGAATTAAAAGGCATGCTTTGATCCATTTAAAGAGGGCTGCCTGCTGCCATATATATTGTAGATTAATAATATGTATACAGAGCTGAATAGAACAAAGAGCAAAAATGATGATGCTAAGTCCATTAATATAAGAATGTTGATCGAATATCAAAACCAGCAAAGCTTGATTAGGTACATTATCCTATCCTATTATCCTGTTTAGTTGAGCAACATGTGCAAGCATATTACTGTAAATAATTCAGCTCAATGGAACCACTAATACCATTCATATAGTCCAACATCAGGTTTCTATCCCAAGGGAAGTAATACCCAATAAAACACACAGTAAGGTTCCTCTTTGGGTTCACTGTGGCATGTTTGGTTTATTATTCTGTTTTCTAAGCAATTCCAGATAATACATAAAGGTCCTTTAATAAAAGTTATTATTGAGCTTGTTGGCATTAAAATTTATAGTGTCCAAACTTCACGTTCAATAAATGTTTCACATGTAAACCTACCTTTAATGTGTTAATTTAAGAGTCAAATGTTACTGCCTTTATACATCTAGAACTTATAGCATTTCAAGCATTAAAACCACTGTAACTGTAAAAAGGTTATCTATCAAATTATACAAAATGCACCCGCAGAGGGGGTTGAGGTTAGTTTAGTATATAATATCACATCAGGCATTCAAACAAATATGTCTGTGTGTGTGTGTCTAAACTCATGGCTTTAGTGCATGAAGTTTTAGTATGGTATATGTTCATGTAAACAATTTCAGTGCTGCTCTATCCTGCGGTATTTAATAACTGCACTGATGTGGGGATGTGTGCAGAACACATGTACAACATCTGTGATCTCTGTCCAGAAGAGCGCAGTTCTAAGAATATCTAAAATACTCTGCAGAAGCCTCAAACTCCCAGGCCTCTTGTAGAGCACCTGAGCCTGAGGAAGGCATATACACCATTCCCCCACAAATAAGGGGTGGGGGATGGGAGGTCAATATTATTGTGTATATTATACTGTATATTATTTACTTGAGCTATTTCACTACAAACTAGCTAGTGTGTGGGCCTGTGCATGGCCTGTGTGTCTTTCCTGTGAAATGTAAAGTATGCAAATAATTTGCTAGGCGATGTCATGCCTGCAGCCAGATTGACCAAGCTGACATTGTTGAAACATTTCATGGAAGGTAAACTTCAGTTGAACACCATGCCATTATATTTAATTAAACCCATTTACTTTGTGATGTGAATCTATGGTTTAAACAGTGTACATGCAGTCAAATGTGAGTATTTTTTTATTATATTATTAAGATATTTGTTTGAACTCACTGGTAATACAATTCTGTACCAGTACATTTGAAATAATCTGAAATGTTCCCAAAGTACTAGCAACTACAGTATTTTATAGTGACATAGTCATAATGGCTGAAATTATTTTCAACACGTTTGTTCAGTTACCATGCTGTTAAGTTTACACATAGGACATGTTGTATTCTCAGTGAAGAATATCAGAACAAGGGCATTAGCAACCCAGTCTCTCCCCTTCTTAACTCTTACTAATTGCATCTGTCAAACATGTGTTTGTCACCACGGAAACAGATTCAAATGTTTACATACAGAAAACATCTGGAAGGCTGTGGATTTCCTCTGGCATTATATCTCTTTCAGTGCTATTTAAATCTGTAATCGTCACTTCCTTGACAAATATGAGGGTCTCACAACCGCAAATTTCTGTGTATGCATATTCAGTGAGATATGTAATAGATAATGATGCGTCATAATGCTCATCTGTCACAGGATCCAAGCACCGAAATTCTTCAGCCCCACTCTAATGCCATGACAGTTGCCATGGAGACGACTCTGGGAGGGTATGGGCAGTACATTTACAGTAGGTTACTTTTTTCCCTCTATCCTGTGGATACTGTGGTTACTGTAACCTGGTAAAAAATACTGTATCCTATCCCTTTAAAGTGGTATAGTTCATTTAATAAGTATAGGCTACTTCAGACCCTCCAGTGTTGTGTCTGTGTGTGTGTGGGTGGGGGGTATTTACTTCACTCTATGCCAGTTGTTCTCAAATTGGGGGTCGGGACCCACCGGAGGGTCACGAGACACAGAGGAGGGGGTCACAAGATGATTTTCAGAAATTAAATGACATTTTTAAATGATTAAAACAGCCTAGTTTAGCCATAATTGTTAGTACAGTTTATACACTATTTTGATGTATTCTGCTACTAGCCTATATTAAAATATTATTATTCTGTTATTATACTGTTATTATTCTACCACCTCTGTGGATAGTGGGGGTCGTGACTCGAGAGTCTCTGGCACTGTTATGTTGGGGGGTCACGAGCTGAAAAGTTTGAGAACAACTGCGTCTATGCCACTGGCAAATAACTGCTAAATAATGCCACACCATGATAAACCTTTGTTTAAAATTAGTAAATAGCCTAGTTCTGTGGCCATTGTTAAATGAATTAGTCAATAGGTTTTGCCATAAATTTACTATTATAGCTACTGTACTTTTTCATTATATTTTTGTCAACATTTATAAGTGAGAAGTAGACTATTGAGATGTTTTATAACTTAAACGTGAGTTTTTATAGTCTCAGTGCATTTTTTTCCATTTACAAAATGTTTCCCAGCCCAAGGGCAGGGCTTCCAGTATGATTCATCCTTTTCCAAACTCTATAAATAGAAACTAATTCATTTATGTATTCTTTGTATTCTTACATTTTCTTTTGGCCACATCTCTGTCTTGTAGGTGACTCATGTCCTAACAAGTCTGGTATGAGCACATGGGAGAGGCATACACAGCAATATTCTTAGCGAGTAGGCTATATCTATAGTAGTCTAGGAACAAATTCACAGACACAGACAAAAAAGCACATGTCCACAGTATGCCTATCAAAACCTATATTTTGCCAAATGTGTCAATTTGTTAGATACAATATGCTCTCAAAAGGGACTAGGCATCAAACGGGCTTGGACCATTTCACAGAATGTTATGTGGGCGTTCATTTTTCAGTTTGAGACATCAGAAAATGTACAGACCTTTAATAAAGGAGACAATTTATTTGTCATGCCCATGTAGTAATTATGTGCTGCCCCCCAGCCAGTGTGCTCTGTGGCCAATTGTCACCTGTGTGTAGTCTACTGATTTTTGAGATTATTTTATATGCTATATAGAAAACATCATAACATAACTTTTCTACACGAATATAGCATAGACAAAATGTTTATTTTTTATTTATGGGTGTAATATAGCCTACAGGCTAGGCTACTCTAAGCTCGACTCAATTTGCCTGTAATATCAGTCATAGTGGGTGCAGTTCCATTTAATTGTGATAGAACAATTGACATACTGCGGAAGGGTCAGTCAAATGATAGCCTTCCTAATGTGTTCACTGTTTCAGTAGGCTATTGTTGGTTTGCAATGAGCCTACTTGTGGTGCGTAGACCTAGCCTACACACATTGACGCTATAGGGCTGTAGGTAGAGAGTGGATATTGACTAGGCATGCATCTGAAATTGACAGAGGCGAGCGGCGCGCACCTCTTTCACTTCATACGCAGTTCTCATACAGTAGACAGCAGTGTTCAGTCGGGACAGTTTAGACGTGTTGTCGTGGCAAGACGAGTATTATATCGCAGTATCCCCCATCTTTTTCATTTGGCAGCTAGAAAATCAACGGAGGACCGTATAGGTTAAAATGCGTTTTGACAGAAACCCCGGAGTCCTTCATTCACACGTGCCTTTGAAAACATCGTCAGGGAGTTAGCGTGTTACAGCTTCGACGTGGAGGAAATGCATAGGTGCTTTCGGAAGACAACTGTGGAGTTTTGGTGTGTTTTACAGCCGTATTTAGTCAGATGTGAAGAGATTTCACGAGTCTAGTCTAATAGTAGCCTACGACAAGGGCACCGAATGTATTCTTCAGGGAAAGACACGCACTGCATGTTTATCTATCTGCCAGTTGGTCATCTCCTGACTTCTCGCAGAACTGTAAAGTAGCCGTTCGTAATGCAGGTGAAAAACCACAGGGACTCGGTCAGGAGCAGTGGAGACATTCTCCAACGGGACCATGACGGTCAAAACTCATCATGCTTCTCAAACATAAAGATCTTTTTGATATCAGAATGTGCCCTTATGTTGGCACAAGGCACCGTTGGAGCATACCTGGTAAGTGCAAAAATACGTAAAACCTTTTATAATAGCCTATATACGGTACCCCCAGATTTTTATGTGCCAGAGTGTTATCAATGCTACTACAGTATGCCATAGGAAGCCATAGTTTCCAAGGATCCGACTTTCTATGTTGTGTTGGAACGATTCCAAGCCAACTGGCTACTGTAGCTATGACATAACTCAGTCATAACACAATCCAGCAGAGTTTGCCGGTTGTGTTGGTGTGTTGTGTTATCGCATTGGTTTGCAGCATACTAGTGTTACGAATATAGGCTACTTCAAAAAGCGTCTTTCATTTGGCAAATGAAATGGTCTACAGAAAAAAAACTATAGAATAAATGTGCATTTGAGTCGACACCATTTTATTTGTAGCCTAGCTCTTCACATGACATTCCAGTCAGAAATCACTAGGCTGCACAGTCCCACGTTTCACATGGAAAAAACACCTCATATCCACCCTATCCTTTAATTAAAGAAAGGAAAAACTCCCTAAATACCAAAAGGAACCACAAAAGCAGGAATCCAACGCATGCATAGTGCCTTTGCAACACTGCTAGTAGTAGTAGTTTTAATGATGATGATAATCTAATTATTATTAATAGATAATGTAATCATTTGGAAGTAGCCCTGATAGCCATACTATTATTGTACTACATTCTAAACTAACTACATCGTGAATATCAAGGGATATGTTGTACTGGGCCAGTACAATATTGGCTCTGGACAAATTTGCAACATTTTCAAAAAACTTTATCTTCAACTGCATTCTCAAGGTTACCATGCCAGACATATTTTGATACACCCCAAAGGTCATTGATTGCTTCCTCAAAGCAAATGCAGTACAGTGTTTTTCATTTAAAAAAATATTTTCTCTAGAAAGCCAGCACATTCTAAACTCTTTTGCACAGCAAGTTATACACTTAAGTGGAATGCCTTGGCTTGGCCATATTTGGAGTGGAACATTTTATCTATTTTGTAGTGGACCCACAGAGCCTCTGACATAAGCACATCTGTAATAGGCTACTGGTGAGGTAGGCCTAGCGCATACAATTAGTAAGACTTCCTGAAAAACATGTTTGCAAAAAGGTTCTAGCTCTGTTACACTCAACAATACATTTGTTTTGAAACGCATTCCCATTTCATTTATCCATCCATTTGTGTTCTCTTTTGGGACCTATACTCCTGGATGTGTGGATGTGATTCAGCTCCATTATATAATAGGTGATATTTTTTGCCTAACCTGTGTTGTTTCCAATACACATTTTAGCCTAGCCCGACTGGCTCTAGTCAGAATTTTATCTGAGATTATAGTCTGGGAAGTGGAAACCCTGTTTGTTTCATTAGGCAGACCAATTAGGGTGGCAAAGTGTGATGCCGTTGAAGTAAAGTGTGTCGAAACGGTGGCAAAGCTAGATGAATCAATACAAACAGTTGTATCAATGACAATTGTTTAATGGCTGTTAATTTCTTTCAAAAGTAACCAGAGGTTGCACTCATTAAAAGCAACTGCGAACACTTCTCAATGGAGGGTGTCCAGATCCTATTTACAAAGGGAAGTCTGGGTAAACCAGGTTACATAAATATAGGAAAGACAGGAAAAATAATGAATCATGGATTCTTGGAAGGTAAACTCATGGGCTGAGACGATTATCATATCTCATCAATGCTTAAGGCTGTTTGTTCTGACAAACCTCTACCTGCACCTTTATTTGCATGTACTGTTCATTAGACATTTGGTTCATGGACAAACAAATAACCTAATGGTGACCTACATTAGTTGTTGTGCAAGGTCCCTGATAGGATGTAAAGACTTAGTGTACTAGCAGTCAAGTGGCCAAACCCAAGTGTCATGGAGCCCATTTTGTGTCAGCTGCTTATAGCAAAAGCTCTCTTCTGAGCCACAGTCCTGGTATTGTTAATTAGCAGTAGAAACAGACATGTCTATGCTATAAATGACCTCAAATTGCACTGTAGTTATGCTTTATTTCATTGTGTGATGGTCACAGTATACTTTTAACATGGCATAATAATAATAATAATAATAATAATTACACTTTAGCACTTTTCACACAATATTTGCACCTCAAAGTTTAATCCCTTTCGTAGAAATCCCTTTTCTGCAGAAAGGGATTACATGTATAATCGTAATACATGTTAGTGAAGTTGCTCTGCTAACAGAGCCTACAGCTTGTAGTGCACGGCATATAGTACCCCCAATACTCAAATCTTCAGGAATGAATAGGATATGCATATACACATATAGAATAATATTAATATCTAGTATAATTTATAGTGTATAGTGTAATTCATTTTGAAAGTCAGTGTAATAAAACTGATAACCCTTAACTCCTTAAGTCAATATTAAGTCCTCACACTGACATTTAGAAGTAATCCATCAATCGCTATTGTAAATATTACAAAAATGTCTGCTGAAAAGTTGATCTGTCTTTACTGATAGTATGTAAATTAATCAATTTTGCAGAGTCAAGTTGTAGTGTAATGTTGGTTACAACTTTAAACACAAACTGAATCAGTATTACCACTAACGACAGTGAGCAGTGCGGGTACTGTACTGTATGCACTACAAGCTATCAGCTAGATGTAAGTTTTTGTGAAGCAATGTATTCAAATGGTGGATAAGTGCAACTGTGAGTTTAACAGTAAAAAAAAAAAAAGTTCCTCTAATGTTGGCATAGGTACCAAATACCTTTTTGTTAAGAAAGAAATTATGACTGCAGAAACTCCATATTTAGACAATTTTGTTTAGTTCAAATACATTATTTACTTGACTATGTCGGTGCTTGAATGCCCTGCCAGTACAGGAAAGTGTCTTGGGGTCTTAGAAAATCATTGTATTTATATCTGAGAGAACTGGAATTCATTGTGCTTACTTAGACTAATCTGCCTGTTTACAGATATCAGACTTTATTTTTTATTTTTGAAGCCAGTTACTGTGAAAAGTTGATGTGCTGAGCCTACATCAGTAAAAGCCCAACAAGGCCTAAACAATCTGGAGTTAGTGTTTGCAATGGACATCACTGTATTTAAGCATTATGTACTCCCTTTATACTGCATAGTGCCTAACATAACTGTACTTTACAATACAGCCTAAATTGACAGACTGTCACTGGCTTTCCACAGATGGGAATTCATATTTAATTTTTACTAGAATATTGTATTGTAAGACTGACCTTAACTTGAACCTTGAGAATATGATAAAGATTTACATCAACGGAACTTTGTACTAAGTGTTCTTTGTATAATGTAAAATAAGATAGTTTAAGTTAATAAAACTATGAAAGCTAGTTCTTAACATGCTGTAAAGTAAATTTTGACCTGATAATTAATTTGAATAGCTTCTTGGTTTTTCACTTTGACATGTCATCATACCGTGATAATGTTGCTATGCGTACTTTAGCCTACAATCATCCTCAGCTTTACAGGTTACATGATATATGCTATGGGATGTACTGTATTTACTTTAATTTTACAGTGTAACTTAAATGGATGTTTATTTAAATCAGGGGGTAGGGAACCCTGGTCCTTGAGAGCCGCAGCCCTGCATGTTTTAGATGTCTCCCTGCTCCAACACACCTGATTC
>JAODUH010002651.1:0-11886 GCA_027564835.1 Typhlichthys subterraneus | reverse complement strand
TGTTTTGATTAATTTTGGGGGGGGGGGGGGGGGGGTGTTGATTGAGTCATTTCATGTGTGTTGGTGAGTGTTTGAGATGCCTGAAATACACCTGCGGGTGTCCCACCTGTCTCAGGAGTATATCCAGGAGTACCATTTCTGAGCCAAACGTGTTCTTTGCAGGATTCCCACATTTGGGAATTCTCAATTCTCAGTTCAGATTTTAACCTGGAGCACGCTCACAAAATGTTTGTGTGGCTGTTTAAAATATGATTATATGCACTATGGGTGGTGTGCATATGCCATGTTTATAGCAAACATGCACAAACGGTGTGGTATGCTATATATTTATTTATTTATTAATTTGAAGATTTTATTTTTTTCTTTGTTTCTGATTTTGTGCAGTTCATTTTGACTTTATTTGTTTTGCTTTAACAAAATGTTTTAACAGTGGAGCTTATTTTCATTTAGCCATGCATAGAAAATGGAGAGAAACTCCCCAGCTGCATAACTGTGTGAGGAGTTTGCTGCAAGTTTGAGTGTCCCAAGAAGGAAACAACCAAATAGCCTGCCCATTATGGTTACCTCTTCCCTTTGCAGTCCTCAACCATCATGTGTGCTTTTTATAAAAACCCAGCAAGATTCAAATTAATTGTTTGCATTGTTCATAGACTTGGATCTAGGACCAGCTCATTTGAATCATTGTACTACACACTTTATAGGCCTAGTGCCAAAATTGCCTTTATCTTATTTTTTTTTCTTATTTTTTTTAAGAGATGCACTGTTTGCTTGTTTAATCGGTTAAAAATAATAAATTGTTAACAAAAATTGGACACTTGTTTAAATGTGTATGAACCACATACAATTATTATGGTATACTGGAAGGGTCAACATAAGCACAGTATATGTGCGGCATGTTCTTGTATGAGGAAAAACTGAAAGTCACGTGAAAATAATTATGAAATTAAACTAGGGTATGCTCAAAGGCTATACACAGACACTACCGGTGTTATGGAAGATTGTTTTGCAGACAATATTACATTCCATAAATGACGTTGCAAAAAGTGCTTAGGTATGCAAACTAGGTTGGTCACGACATCTGTCTAGTGTGTGTCTAGGCAGGACACATGTTTTACACGTGTATATGAAGGATACTGACGATGTAGGGATGATGGAGAGATTATCTTTGAGGCTGCCTGCACCGTAACACATGCAGTGTGCCTCGATACGTCGGCAGTGACTTCATACTAATTTTCCTTGTACATCGGTGTTCTTGTAAAGAAGGATGAATACATCGCCAAGAAAACGATCGTCGCCTGGCTTTTTTTTCTGCAATATATGCGTTAACACGTCAATTGATTCGAAAGGTAACGTATAGTATTTAGGGTGTTATGCTGGGTTACCGTAGGCTAATGCGACAAAACACGTTGTTGTTGATTATGAAGCAGTTGTGTGCTCATAGCTACATCGCCGAAGATATGAATATGCGTTATATTTATATACACTAACATACGTACGTTTTTGTGAAATGCCTATGTTATTTGTGTTCACGATACACGTACATATAGGATATATTTTGTACATAATTGCAATTGGTGATTGACGAAGTTAGCTACGGACAATAAACCCAATATTTCATAATGCATCGTGAGCTGGAAAATCCATTGGTGTCAATCCACATGCATTCTCTATGCAGGTAGCTATAGGTGTTTTATTTTATCATTTTTAAATTTTATTTTGTTAGAAATTGTATGCACCAAATCTAGTACCGTAGCCTATGTCTCCGTTATTTGAATTTACCTTATTGGTAGACTATGAGAGATAATTTAAATTCTCTCTCTAGTATATGGAGTCGGCAACGGCGGAGGTGGTGGATTGCGCCCATGGTCTTCCCTTCCAGAAGAATTGCGTTTAAACCAATGAGCGTGTGATCCTCCATCCACTCCTGTTAACAATGAATGCCACTGGTGCACCTCCAGACTTGGCGGGTGTACCAATAAAGCATCAGAACCTGAATGGCACGCTGGGCCCTCAGGCCTCCTCCTCTGGCTGGGCCGTGATTCATACGGCCACTCTGACCTCCTGCTCCTTCCTCCTCGTCTTCATCTTCTGCCTGGGCTCCTACGGCAACCTGGTGGTGTTTCTCTCCTTCTTCGACCCCGCCTTTCGCAAGTTCCGCACCAACTTCGACTTCATGATCCTCAACCTGTCCTTCTGCGACCTGTTCATCTGCTGCGTCACCGCCCCCATGTTCGCCCTGGCGCTCTTCCTGGACGCAGGTGGCGGAGGCGGGGGGGTCTCCAGGAGCTTCTGCTTCGCCTTCCACCTGACCAGCTCGGGCTTCATCATCATGTCGCTGGAGACGGTGGCGGTGATTGCGCTGCACCGGCTGCGCATGGTACTGGGCCAGCAGCCCACGCGCACCGCTTCCTTCCCGTGCACGCTGGCCCTGACCGCCCTGCTGTGGACCTCCAGCTCCACCGTGGCCGCCCTGCTGGCGGTGCGTGCCTATCCTCGCGCCGACGCCCCCGCCGGGCCCTGCCTGCCCCACCTGGGCCTGGCCGGGGGGCGGGCCCGGGTGGTGCTGTACGTCTACCTGGCCGACTTCGCCTTCTGCGTGTCCGTGGTGTCCGTCTCCTACCTGACCATCGCCCGCGCGCTGCGCAAGAACGCCAGCGTGTGCAAGTGCCCCGCGGTCGCCGTGGACGCCACGCGGGCCCCCCCGCCCCTCCCTCCCCCGCTGGTTGCCGCGGGTTTCAAGGGCGCGCCGTCGGTGGCAATGGCGGCGGCGCCGCCTCCCTCCCTGTACCGCGACCGGGCGTGCGACGAGCTTCGTCACGTGCGCACGCACTCCTACGGACCCCCCGTGTCGGTGCCGGGGGGCGCTGCCCAGGGGGCTACCTGCTGCCAGCTGGTATCCGCGGGCAACCTGGCCACGGCCAAGGACTCCAAGGCGGTGGTGACGTGCGTGGCCATCGTGCTGTCCGTGCTGCTCTGCTGCCTGCCCATGGGCGTGTCCCTGGCGCAGGCGGCGCTGTGCGTGGGGAGCGGCGGCGGCAGCTTCGCCCGCTACCAGCTGGAACTGTGCGGCTTCGTGCTCATCTTCCTCAAGTCGGGCGTCAACCCGTTCGTCTACTCCCGCAACAGCGCGGGCCTCCGCCGCCGCGTCCTCCGCTGCCTCCAGTGGGGGGCTCTGGCCTTCCTCTGCTGCAAGCACAAGACGCGGCTGCACGCCATGGGCAAGGGCAGCCTGGAGGTCAACCGCAACAAATCCTCCCACCACGAGACCAACTCGGCATACGTGCTGTCGCCCAAGCCCCAGAGGAGGCTGGTGGACCAGGCCTGCGGGCCCAGTCACTCCAGGGAGGGCGCGGGAAGCCCCAGGGCTTTGGGCGGACGCAAGCCTCGCCCCCCTAGCACCTCCACGCCCATTAACACTCGCATTGAGCCTTACTACAGCATCTACAACAGCAGCCCGTCCGCTGGAGCCAGCTCCCCTAACAGTCTGCAGCCTGTCAGCTCGCAGGCCTTTGGCTTTGCTAAACCCTATGTAGCCATGCACTATCACACCCACCAGGACGCACTGCAGGACTTCGAGAGCACCTCTGTGCACCAGATCCCCATACCCTCCGTCTAGTAGACGAGATAGGATATATGGACATGCCTGGGATCACTATTAGCTTGCTGTTATTCTTTGCAGTGGAAAATGTTTGTTCAATTCACTTCAAATGGTAAACATTGATATAGGGGCCACTGTTAAGGACTTTATTGTGTGGGAAAGGGGGGAAGAGTAGATTTGTGATGGAAAAGTGTTACCGAACTGACAGTAATCTATTTTTACAGATATGACATTTTCATATGGTTCACTGTCTTTGTCGTCATATGAAACATGTCTGTGGACAATGTTGTACATTTTATAACTCAATAAATGTTTGGCAAGTGCAATGGTTCCGAGTGCAACTACTACCCTGTCCCTAATGAATTGTCTAATTGACAAGTAACCATTGACTGTTTAACATGTATTTAACAAATGTATTCTAGGTATGCAGTATGCTTTGCTATAGTTGGCGAGTACAGCACATATTATCAAAGTCTGCAAACTGTTTAAGTGCTGCTTTTGCGTTTTCATCAATTGTTTTTCATATAATTTGATTAGTTTCAGTTGCAGTTCTACCGCAAGTTTTAGGTTCGAGAGAACTGTCGTACTGCTTGAACATATCAATTGTATTAACTGCGGCAGCACTGCCCCCTGGTGGCTAATTGACGAGATGGATCAGTCGCACAACTTGTAAATAAGGTAAGAGTTCCTATATTGGCACTTCGCAAGGTACCGTATTCACGTTTTAGATGGCTCTTAAACATGTTTGTCATAAGTAGATTTCTCACCGTAGTGTTATGTTCTGGTAGCATAATGAAACACAGAAATATGTTTTGACACATGTATTATCAATTCATATTTCATACAATGCAATTATACACAGTAGTGATCAGAACCAGCCATGTGTAATATTTTATAAAACCACATCTTATATTTGAATCAAAAACAATCATATGCCATTTGACAGCATAAGCTCCTTAATAAATTAAGATCACTCGCCCTTTAAGATAACATAACTATCATAGCTGCAAAATACTTCATATACGTTTTTCATCATTTCTACAGTGCAAAGTGCCAAACAAGTCAAACACCTAAATCAACTGAAATTACCCAAAAACCAACACATATATACAATCCATTGTGAACATTGTTGATGCCCCTGAATATAATGAACCCCCTGATCCATTGTTCAGCTTTCATTAAAAACCTAGTTAAAGAATAGATATGAAGAACAGGCCTTTGCGTGGGAGGTGTCTGTCCAAGTGGATTCTGCTGTCCCAAGGTCTGTCCACTGCGTCATGCAACCCTTTTCACACTCTAGTGTAGTGGTTCCTAAGTGGTGCCCAATCCAGGCATGTAACCAGTATACAGGCCTTTATAGCAACTACAACAGTAAAGGCTCTCCCATTCTGCTTGGTTGATCAACGAGTGAAGCTGGCAGGAATAAATATCTATATACTGCTGCCTTTGTGGCACATAGTGGAGAACCACATGATAAGCATGGGCTGGAGACACAGTCCTGGATTCCTTTGTAAGCATCATCAGCCTTTTAAACTCCTGTTTGACCTTCAAGCGCAGTTTCACAGGCATCTGTTAATCTTCCATAGTCTGTCTTTCTATTGTCAGATGTGTCCTGTCCATCAGCACCTCTCATCCTGATGTGCTCTCTGTGTGTTTAGCTGGAGATGGATAGGAGGCCCTGCTCATCGGCAGTGTCAAGAACTCTGCATATAACCGGTGACTCAACCTGATCAATACAAGCACACATGCAGACACAAAGCACACATGCAGACATAAATCAGTCACAGATGCTCTGTTTAAAATCCTATTGCATTTCTGACAGACACACTCATAGATGCGTGAGAGAGTGTTTGTGCAGCAGTCAGTCACAGCTGAACCTACCCCGAGGATGTACTGGCAGGCCTGAGGCTCCAGCATGTAGATAGTGACTGCATGGGGCGATTCAGACTCCTTGCATCTGACAGACAAAAGCATGTGAATATACATTCAACGTGATCTTTGAACGGAGCAGACGTCACGGTCAAAGAGACAGCACACAGGCTTTACGTACTTCAGCTTGACTATGACCTGTCTGGGCTTCCCTGTCAAGTCACACACATCTCCATGGCCGTAGAAGTGGGAGACTAACCTGCAGTGGCAAAAACAATATAGTTTAACAACAAAGGCATATTAACAACAAAGGCAAAACACAGATGATGATACTACAACAGATGGCATACTTGACTTTCTGCATATCGTCCTCCTTCAGCTGGTATGAGCGGGCGACGTTGGTCTTGGCCCATTCAAGATGCTCTCCTGCATTCCAGTTCCCAACCACGACAATGTTCTTTCCTTGCTCTTTGTCCTGGGAGACAAGGTGCGCAGTCACTCACGGATTAAACAGGAGCAGCTAAAACATAATCAGTATCATATAAACCAACAGTAGCTAGGTATACATGGACACTAGCCGATCGGCCTTTCTTGAGCCTCTCTCTTCCAATTGCGGTGTTTTATATGGATCATTTTCTTTCTGGTTGGGCGTTTACCACTATTCCAATAGAAATAATAGGGTCCATGTAAACGCAGCTAGTGATAGTACAGTAGATCCATACCTCATGGTACTGGTGAACATGCTTGCCGTAGCAGAATTCATACTTCCACCAGCCCACCCCCTGCAAACACACAGGTTAGGACCACCACAGAATCACGTGCGTGCGCATTATTTAACACTAAACAAACAGACAAGTGTGTAGGGGAACGCGTAGCCCTCACCCCGTGCAAACAGTACGAGCCGCTCAAGAACTCCTTGATCAGCTGGTCGTCCGTCAGCCGGGAGATATGGGTGGTGCCCACTGTGACCTGGCTTTGGCCGCCCACGGTCATGGGCTTGTGGGTGGAGGTGAAGGCCTCCTCCGTCACAGGTGACACACCTTCCTGTGTTTTGGACACAAATGGATAAAAAAATTTAAAAAAAAGGTAAAATAAGTAATTCTCCAGAACGATGGCTAACATAAACACCTCTCCAGTCCATACAAAGCTCTGCCTCACACATTAGATAGGCATTGTGAAGGTTAGGGTGGTTGTTGTGAGTGGGTTCCTGTTTTACGTAGCCAGGGCTGTGTAGAAGCACCAGAATGTATTTTCAGCACACACAGACATGCAAGCTAGTGGAGTGTACGGAGATATTTGGTGAACCAAATCCACAGCAGTGGGGGTAGAGAAGGATGCCAGGTAATTCAGAAGATGCTGGTTCGAACCCCGCTAACTCCTCACCAAGTGTAGAGGTGTCCTTGAGCAAGACACCTCCCGGTGGTCAGGTGGTGTCTTGCACGGCTGACGCCACCATCGAAGTGTGAATGGGTGAATGCGAGGCAATGCTGTACAGCGCTTTGTGTAGCCGGACGGTTGGAAAAGTGCCATGTGCAGTCCATTTATCATCCACCATCCATTTACCATGCAAATGTGTATTAGCTCACAATTGACCGATCCCAAGCCCCGCCCCTTTCACCTGTCTAACCCCACACACACACACACACACACACACGCACACACACACACAGCTCTTGCTCTACCACTGGTCTGTACCTTTGGTGCTCTCTCCTCCGTGGTCTCGGGAGCGGCACTGAAAGGTGGCTTGAGCTGGTCCTGCTGCTCCATGGACAGCTGGCTGAGGCTCTGAGGCTTCAGAGGAGAGCCTGCCAGAGCCTGGCAGAATATGGCATTCACTGGCGATGACTTGAACCTGGCAGGGGAAGGTGACTTCAACAGATGTTTGACCCATGCATGAACCAGTATCCAGTGCTCACAAACAGCATGGAATAACACACAAAGTATGCATAGTATAATCACACAATAGACAATACATACACAAATGTTACACACACTAAATAAATAAATAAATAAATAAATAAAAATATATGAAAAAAATCTAATATATGTATTTTAGACTGGATAATCTAAACTATATTTGATTTTTTTATTTTTGGGAAAGGGTTTCTTTAAAAATCATTTCACGAACCTCATGAAAAGTATTCTATGACGACATGCCATTTGAGATGCGCTGGGCTACACAAAGTATTAGCATA
Source organism: Typhlichthys subterraneus (assembly GCA_027564835.1). Lineage (NCBI taxonomy): Eukaryota > Metazoa > Chordata > Actinopteri > Percopsiformes > Amblyopsidae > Typhlichthys > Typhlichthys subterraneus. The sequence continues at coordinate 4,224 of JAODUH010002651.1, read as the reverse complement.
AAGAAGATCTTCTAATGTGGCTACACGCTGCATCACTAAGGCAGACACCGAGGGCCCTACCTGTACTGTGGATGAGCACAGAGCAACGGGGTCAACACCACCACCTCATATTCACACGTGGTGACCTCGGCAACGGACAGGATCTCGTGCTTGGCCTCTGGGTGGCACACGTACAGCACCCTGGTGGTGCGGGGCTCGTTCTGTTTCAGCACACAAGGGGTGCCGTTGCCCAGCTCCATCGGGTAGTAGGGCGTCAACTGGCCTTCAATATTCTTGGTGGGCACCTATACTCACAAACAAGACATGGCGGGACGTGAAATGGTCAAATGAAATCTAAAGGTTTTCACTGCTGGGTGGTCAGTTGTGTTCTCTGAAGGGTTTTGAAAGGGCTGGACTAATTATTTAATCTGTTCATGACTTATGTAGCAAAAGTCCCTCTCTGATAAAAGTATTATGTAGATTAGGCGCCAGGTATGATATCGTTTCTGGATTGTAGCCAATCGCCTGATCTATCCTCCCACTTGAAATCAGATTGCTAATCAAGTTAGCAAACCTACTGTGTGCTCAGTACAGTGTTGTGTATATTTTATATTCAATAAACAAAAAAACTAAGAGAAGAAGGAAAATTGGTCATTAGAATGATAATCCTTTAAAATACATTACTCTAAACAATTAAGAAACATACGGAGGTGATTTATAAATATGTACAGTACCTGTTTTACAGTTTCTGCCTCGACTTTTTCTGAATAAGAAAAATCCAATTTTAGTTCATACACACAGAACAATATTAGTTATAAAATGCTACATTAATCCAAACCGCTCTCACCTGTTCCGGTCGAATGGCTCTGTTGCCCCAGGTTACCAAGGAAGTACTCCTGAACATTGATTTTCTAATTGAAAATAAGTAATTGTTTTATCATAAGCATACCCATTGGAAAATAATTTAAGTTTATTTCAGCAACACGCACCTGACCAGTGTCCTTCTCTTCGTGGTACTGCCTTATGTGTTTCCCATGACAGAGTTCATATGTCCAGTATGACTCAATCTAAGATTGTCACGAACAAAAAGTATAAACATTCCAAGTGAACACAAACGGTGTAATTCAGTGTTCGGTGTACCATTTGGGGTACTGGAATGAAATTAAAGTCATAAAATGTGATCATTAGAAAATATCGCACTGCTTTCCCAATTTCTTTATAACTAGGCCTATACAGAGAACAATAAAATCAATGTGTGTTTCTGTGTCAAATTTAATTGAAAACTCTAGCTCTCTCTAATAGGGAAGGTACAATCCAGTTTTTTCAGTCCCGATACATATACAGATACCGGCACTTTGGGTATCAGTCGATACAGAGTACCGATCCGATTCCGATGTTAAATTAAGTTTTAAGTTATATTGCAAAGTAAATGACAGCCAATCTTTATTTTAGGACTTTTAGAAACCTGCTGCTGATAGTGTGGCCTGGTTAGGTTAGACATGGCTGATGCTTGACAGCAGACCTACACGTGTAAATTAATTTAAATGAATCAGCCCCATAGATCGGTTACAACTGTCCAATTGTCACCGATACTAATCGAGCTATTTAAGTCAGTATCGGACTGATTACACAAGCTCTTCTTGACCTATTTTCACTTTCAGTGTCCACATGCAAATACTTGGTTAGAGAATAAAGAAGGGAATTACCCGGTACGAACAGCTGCTCTGTTTAAAGAGTGGCTCAAGCAGGGCACCTGGTGCTGGCCCTTTGTACTCTTTATTCTCATCCTGCGGCAAATGCAAATAAAGAGAAAGAAACACCAATATTAGACGATGTATCAGCATCAGCATATTTAACAGCAAAAACCCTTTTTCTAGACCGCTTCCTTTTCTTCTGTTTTGAAAATGTATCTGACACTCCAGGGGTTTTTATACTGTATACTTTAGCCGTGCTTTATGCAACTGGGCTGCACCTTGGGCGTTTATCCAATATACCTTGGGTGTTTATCTAAATCTGACTACCGTTCTTTTGGCAACAGAATCTTAGGCTGGCAAAACCGATTTTGTTTTTCAAAATAAAAGCCTTCATTGAAATGCATAGGAATGTTTTAATTATTTATGAAGATTGTGAATTACAGACACAAGTTATGATTTTCTTTCAACGTTTAATAATGTTAGAAAACATATGCACCCAAGCTCTTTGTGGTTAGAAAAACAGCTAGGTTACCTAAGCGAGTCATCTAATCTTAATCTTAATATAACCAAATGCAATGTAGACAAACAGCAGGTTAATCAAAACAGGAATACATAACTTTTCAAACCCATGGGACAACAAAACCTACTGTAGATACTGTATGAATCACATTTTAAATTATATACATAGTTCTATTACGCGGTAGCGTTATTTTGTCACCATGTTATCATCAGCCACCCACCGCATCACTGTCTGACACGGATGGCAGGATACATTTGTATTTCTCCTTCTCCGTTGTTGTCATTATGACAAAGTCATCTTCTTTGTAAATTGCACCAGCAGTTGGCTGAAATGCATTAAACATTGTTGAAGTTTACTACGGTACAAGATGCAAGAGAAACATTAACACACAGAAACATCAAAGGCGTATCAACTGTAAAAGGCACCGTAGTACACAGCAACTGTAAACCGATACAAAATCACATAACAGTCAAGACTCAAGAAAATACTCGAAGTTGGCAAGACATACCAGCGTAAATTCAGACCCTGGCCACGTGATTTTAAAAGGGATTTCATCGGTGTATGACGGATATCCTCCTCTGTTCGCAGAGACACCGCAGCAAACCTCAAGCAGACCTCCCAAAATAACAACCAACAACCCATCCATTATCGCCCCGGCTGGCTGCCGAGCCCCTACTCAACACGCTATGCTTGTTCTGCGCATGTAAATGACAAGCTGCTTTTTCGACGAGGTTTCAGGTAACCGACCGGCTAGCACTGACGGGTGTCAGCCTGACGTCAACATACAAGAAAGTACCGGACGTCTGTCATATGTTTGCCACGTCATTTTTCAAATGCCATTCTAAAAAACAGCGCCCCTGGTGTGCAGAGGCATGGTATGTGGAGTAGCAATGTCCATACAAAATACTGTACAATAGATCAGATTTACAGTAGCCTACAAAACGAAATACAGTACAACATTTGGAGGAGTAAGACTAAAATAATTCTGCTGTTATCATAATATGATAATAATAATAATGTTGCAATACATTTTTTGTAGGGTCTTAGTTTTATGAAGAATAGACTACTGTCTCAGAACCTACTGATGGCATGAGAACATCTCTGTTTCAAAGAGTTTGTAAGTTCTTATTGATGATGATATTTCTTATTTTAAACATCACAATATGACATATTCAGAATATTTCTGACACAAAATCATGTTTATTGGAAGCATGTACTTTCAACAATTTTTCCAGGCAGTTTTGAGAACATGCCTCTTTTCTGCTTTCTAGTGGACAGTTTTACGTATGACATTAATTACATTTAATGTATTTATTTTATTAATGCATTAATATATTTAGTTGCTGTGTATCAGCCTTTGGCTATTAATAAAAGTGGGCAGAAAGAAAACGATCAATAAACCATCATCATTAAACCAATTATAATAATACAATAATTAACAAAAGCAAACAGAACATGTTCACATGTGACTCTGGAGCTGCAGTGTTACTAAATGTTTTTATCTAGCCTAATTCTTGAAACATAAATATAGCTTTTTATTTTTATTTTTATGATGAGTTAATCCACGGTGAGACATTTAATTAAGATACTGGAAACAGGTAAAACATGTTTCCACCTCTTGGTGGAGCTGTTGACATAAAGGTGGATAACTAAAAGCAGGAGCTAAGATTAAAGTAGCGATTTCAGGACAAACAGCACAAATTAGGTGGAGAAATGAATATGGCTGAACGGAAGGATTCACAGCAACATACATATGTTAAACACCATGGCTCCCCAACTGTACTTAAGAAGTGCAATACATAGGACTTGGTTTATGTAAGGGGAATTTCTGAATTTAAATATCTGGGTACATTAATTATATATCTGTAAAATATAATTTTAAATTTTTTTTTTTTTCTCAATGGTAGTTGTTAATGTATCATGTTCATAGTAACTTTAACAGAGAGCTCAGCCAAATGGAGGTAAAGTTGGTTTTATATTCTCACATTCAACATTCAACAGACATTCAACAGACATTCAACAGATATTCAA
>JAODUH010002650.1:0-11888 GCA_027564835.1 Typhlichthys subterraneus | reverse complement strand
GTTGTTATGTTTTGTCTTCAAATAAAAAAAAAAAAATATATATATATAATATAATATAATGCCATTTCATTTGAATTATATTTATATATGTAATAAATATATTTGCTTATAAACATTTGTTTTTCTATGCCAAGAACTTAATTCTCCACACGAGCGATTTCCTGGTTGTTCTGTCTCACTACGGTTAGTATATACCGTTCATTGCTAGTAGGCTACCCGATCGAGTGTACAAAAAAAGCAAACGGCCGCCTACTTAATAGAAATGCTGAAAATAGGCTCAATATTGTGTGTCGCACCAACGGACCATTCCTCTGTCAGCCCCGCTAGGATTGCATTAATGAAATGATGACGGAGCCTAACGTCACAGCGGCTTATATGGAGGCGGGCCGGCTCAATTTGGCCCCGCTTCAGAGCAGGCCCATCTTGGCGCGGCTAAACTAGTAATGAAACCGCAAATCAGCGCTGTTTGAATATGGGTGGTGTCTTCTCACCCAGTTCCAGCGTGTTCGTTTATGGAGTTGAAGTAGGAGGAGACTCTGTGTCCAAGTTTAACAAAATCAGCTTTAATGTAATAATAGATCAGTAATACAAGTTAGCCGACGTCACAGAGACCACACTGTGCCACACGCCTGACCTTGAAAGATAGCTGCCCTCACTAGGTTCTCCGGAAAAGCCTGTTGTTTTCTTTCTATAACTTTCCACTACTCTTCCAGTGTGTTCACTTTTAAGCAATAAGATCTAATATATATATATATATAAAATAGAATATCTAAAATATAAAGCACAATTTTCTACAGCGCGGTACGGCTCGACGCGGCCAAATGTGCCAATGGAAAAGCCCCAAAACAGCACTGCCACATACAGTACATACATACATATATATGACTACAGTATGTCACCCGGACACAGAGATCACACATAGACCAATAGGCATACTGATGTACCATATGCCAGGCATGCACAGACGTGATTCACATGACATGCACACATCCTCCACTCCCACTAGCCCAGCTGAATATTCGGGCACTCTGGAGGACTTTTAATTAGAAGAAAAAAAACGAAAAAAAAAAGAATCAATGGCTGTTTCTCATCTGAGCTTTGCGGAGGCTTGTTGTGTGGGCAAGCTACACTGACCTCATTCCCACTGGTCTCTCTCTCTCTCTCTCTCTCTCTCTCTGTCACACACACACAGACAGACATCGCACACACGTATCAGTATAACACAAATCTACACAAGCATGAGGGTACATGCCCGCGCTCAGACGCACACAAATGTGTCACCGTGGACTGCCGTGATTGGAGCCAGCTTGATAGATGGCATGTGTAAAGAGGTCCAGTGTCAACGATAGGTCACACACATCAAACACTGGCAAATGAATGCATCTACTCGCGCGCATGCACACACACACACACACACACACACACACACAACAAGCATGCCTTCAGAAGCTTGCCTTTATGTCTATGCTACTTGGTAAGATATGTGAAGTGCCTCTCTACTACAAAGCACCCAACAGTCTCACACTATCAAAATTCAAATTATCAAGCCCACATATTTATTTTTATATAAGTGTGGACAATATATCATATGTGTTGTCATGTGTCATTAGTCATCAAGTCTGTAAACACAATCGCAAAATTCAAAATGCAGCTCACTTTGGCCTTTATATTTTGAAATAAGAACTGTGGGTGTGTGCATTTGAGAGTCAGCTCTGTTTCCACTGTGACAAAGTCAGTTTGACACTAGGGCTCAGATTTGCCTGAGCGGCTGGCAGTTGAGAATGTGGGATAATGATAACTTTCTTTTATTCAGCATCTGCTGTGCCCAGGGGTTAGACCACCGTGTTCTCTTGCATAATAATTTGTTCTCTTTTATTTTTTTATTTTTTTAAGGGGAAAGTTGTCTGATAATAACATGCACCGTCTAATGTTTTTATAAAGGAATCGTTCTGAATGTGGATAATTACTGACCGTAATGCGAAGACATTTAAATTGCTACCATATCTAATTAAAGATGGTAACCAATACACAAAATATATTGTGTTTATATTAAATAAAGTATTTAGGCTGTGCATTTACTAAAACCATAATCCCTAAACACACTAGAAGAGCTAAATGTCTAAATAAGTTTTTATTAATGGAAGATTATGTGATCTCAGTTTGCCAACCAGGTTGGACAGATTAATGTCTGCCATTCGTCTATAAAATAAAGAAAAACAGGCGGATGGTCGAACTCATTTTGACACAGTTGATATTTCGAAGCTCAGCCAGTTGGCTTTCTTCTGAAGCCAATCTAAATCAAACAACAACAGCAGCCTTTTTACACGGTGTCAATGTGTGGCTGTGTGACCTACATCCGTGGTTCTCCCGTGATGCTGTTCAACTGGATTACGTGGAGAGGCTGGCTTCGTGACGTGACACATCAAGCTGCACCCTCCGTAGAATGGAGTCTTTCACAAACGGGTGAATGGTCAGATAGTCAGAGAAGGCACGTGGTTCCTTTGAATTCATGTGCATGTCTAAGCTCTTCATGTGTGTCTTACAGGGAGCTCATTAACTGTGCATATAAAACAGGGCAGAGGATCAGGGATAATAGGAAAGGAATGGATGGATTGGTTAACAACACAAAGTCAAAAAGCTCTTAATGGGCCAGAGTGGAGGAGGTATGATCTTTCAGTCTTAACCAATAGGTCCACCCTTACAGGCCCGCATAAATCCAAGTTGGAATGCATCCATATATTGGCTGTACATCAGTATTAGGGATGGGCGCGGATACTCGAGTACCCGCACAAATAAATGGGTGAATTAATTAAAATCTCTCAATTTAATGAAATAGGCTACGTAACATGATGTAACATTTTACTGCAATAATCTAGTCCGGTTCCAAACAACTCAACATCGCCATAGTTTTGGACATGCAGTCTGACCATACAGAAGGCAAACGTGTTCCTATCATTTTGTCCGTCAAACAATACTTTCCGCCTGTCATGAAAATCAATCAACATCTCAGTTAAACTTTCAATTATATTAGCGTAACTTTATGAAAATTCAGTTCTTACTCATTTCTGAAACCTGGTAATCTGTAGTCTATTCGATGGATTATTTGGAACTGAAAGATCACGGCCATACTTCCAAACACATAGCGTGTGTTTTAAGGTAATACACATGCTCGCTACCATCATCTCTATTTTTCTCTCTCCCTCCCTCTTGCTAACTCAGTGTTCTGTATTCTGACATACAGCATATACTATATTTAATACACATTTTACTTCTGTATTAATGCCCCGTTTAACTTGTTTTCTTTTTCTGAGTCGGCTGTCCCATTGAATTCGGGCACCGCAACTTACGGATAAGGCTGGAACATAGACTACTCACCGTGTCTACTCCATGTGCCAAACGCTAGTAACGCAAGTTTAGTACATCCAACATAAAATGCGACGGCACAGCGTGCGCAATATGCGGACTGTCTGTGCTCGCTTTTACACTGTGCTCGCTAATGTACGTGCATGAGGCCCATAGTATCTGTTTCCTGCTCTGACTCAGTTTCTCTATCTAGATGACAATCTGATTTAACCTCCCGGTTAAGCCCAACGCACATTGGCGGCGTCACTTCGCACCTAACATCTCTAAACTGCTCCGAGCAGTTTATCTTCATGGTTAACTCGATGTTACCCTCGATAAGCACTGCACCTCCGCTCACAGTCTCAAGAAAACGCCTGGTGTTCTGTCGAGTTGTGCGCTTCTTTGTCAAAAGATTAGGCCTATACCATCTATTAAAATACATACTAAACATGTTTTATCAGTTCTGTATAGGATAGGAGCATGCACACAATTTTATGTCCCATGCAGTTACACAATTTAAATGTCAACAACTCATACTGTAGCAGTTTTAGTTTTTACTTTCATAAAGGCATATTATTCTGTTAAGGTAAATGGAATTTAGCTGTAAACATTTGGCAAACTTATAGGCCCTATCATAAAGCATAAATAAAGAGTTTATTTGCATTCCTCCTTGTCCCTGCAATAATGAAGAATCTGGCCATTCGTGAAATCATGTTAATAGAGAACATCAGAGTAAGTAAGGTACAGTAGGCTACATATCACTAGAGTAGAATGGCTACTGTACACATTTGCTGTGTTCCCTGCACACTAAGCGTTCTAAAGATCAAATAAGCTCTTCATGTGTTCTCAGGGTACTGGCTTATAATACCAATAATAATACATCGTTTCAATATGCGAGCATAGGGGGGGACGGGCGGAGCATGCGCCTTTACACGAAAACTCGGCCTGCGTTGCCGACCACGTCCTTTTCATGTGAATGAGCACAAACTTAAATTAAATAAACACCGACTTAACCAACATCTTCATCACTGTCGTAGTACCGTTTAACGCCAATTTAGCCAGGCAGAGTTAGTCAACCTTGATGGGTTAAATCTTAGTAGGTTGAACTCACATCGCAGTACAGTCTAGGCCACTACTGAGCACTTGTTTTGAAAGCAGCAGGACAACAACATAGTTGGTAAAGGCTGTCCTAAGCATTTGAGTTTATATAGTCTTAACAAAAGGAACGGAGCAGAGAATAGGCTGCTAAGGGAGCCGGGACATACAAAACTGAATTTTCTCTTGTGTATTCAGGAGCAGTGGCATACGATGTCGCTGGGCGGCGCAGCAACGTGCGTTGAACACGCCTATAACCGCCGCCGGTGTGGGGGTTGTACATAGAAAACCATAGAGGCGCGTCAGACGCCACCAGTGTGTTTTGTGCTGTACTCCCTGCTTTAACACACACACACACACACACACTACAGATAGTGTATATATATAGCATTATCTACAGCAGATAACGTCATTTGTTCCCCTCCTTAACAGGAGCTCTCCATTGTTCTGCAGTGTGAGTTATTAACCTCGTGACCTTTCCTATGTTGCTGTAATCTCTTTCTTCACCTCTCAATGTCTTCCCCTCATCCCTTTCATCAAGATTTCTTTCTTCTTATCACCACGTTATCCTTCTATCTGTGTCTGTGCATCAACTCTCTCTCCTTCCTTCCTGAAACCCTTCTCTCACTGCTCCTCACTTTATCATTATGCCTCTCCTTCCCTCCCTCTCCCTCCCTCTCTCTCCCTCCCTCTCTCTCTCTCCTCCCCGGCACTGGTCAGGTTTCCTCTAGAGGCTTTAAGTACATTAGAATAAGAGCCCTTCGTCTTGTCCTATGATTCTGCTCAGCCATCCTGGGTGTGTTCCCTTTTACACCCAACCCCCTCAACCCTCAACGTTCCCCCTCCCCCCTCCTTAACCGCGGGCCCCGCCCCACTGCACTTAACCGTGCCATAAAATGGCTGAGCTAGCTAAAAAAGCAATGGTACTGAGTAGATGAAGGAGGAGTCGTAAAACCTCAATTTATAATGATGATGCCTATTATCTATGTGTTGCTTCGGCTTCACAATAGGATGATGGCGTGGGTCTTCTACTCAGCACACTTTAAACTCCAGGTATTTGTTATATATTGGATACAATTCCTTATGAAAGTTGTTATGGCAAAATTATACAGTATATTATCTGCTTTATGAGTCTTCTGTCTCTAGCCTATATGACCCATCGCAGAGAGGTGATTCATAGATAATGGCGTCTCTAGGCTATATGCAAAACATCTACTATACTGTAGCTAATAACTTTTGTGAGCGTATCAATAGCTGCATTTTCATTGACCCTATTATTCCAATCGGGAATCGGGTTAAAAGCCCAACTCGGATCAAAATGCTCCATATAAACACCATGATTGGAAGAGAATCGGCCAACCCGAACGAAATTTCATTTCGAAGCAGAGAGGTAGTATAACCCGTTCCATGACCGGATTGAAAAAAGCATACCATGTAAACGGTTAAACTCGATTACGTCCTGGTTGCGTTCTAATGCCCTACCCCGTCTTAAGTTTGGTGTGATGCAGGCAAACTATACTGCACAGCCACTGTACAATGGATGTATTATAAGAACGGCACAAAGTCTGGACAAATCAACTGCGATGCGCGCAAATAAGTGAATAAGTTAGGACAGGGGTCATGCCCAAAAGTGCTTGTCCAATAAAAAGTAATTGCCATCCGCGTCTGCAGCTACTTTTACCTGAGAAAGTATTATTGGCTGTTATTTCAGATGTGTAAGTTATGTGTTCGTTTGCTATGTCAAATATCCTTGTATATATTTGGGAACTAGACTGTAGTCTAATTAACATGATGGTTAATATAGGCCTAGATAAAAAAAAAAAATATGTTTTTTAATTATCCTTCATTTATAGTATTTCACCTGCTCTGTGCCCTACTGTAGATAATGAATCCATTCATATTTACAAGTTAAAAATGGGAATATATCCATAAAATTCACTTTTTCATCACTATGTATCACCTTTGGGCATGACAACGGCCACTGAGCTCGGTTGGCTAGTGCGTGTGCCCGCTGGCAGAGCTGGGTGACGTGGAGCTATCTGACTGGGCTCATGGATCAGGGGTAACAATACTCAATAGGTAGCCAGGGCCAGTGTGTGTGTGTGTGTCTCTGTGTGTGTGCATATTTCTCTCTGTTTCTCTGTGACTTCATCTGGAGCCGTACATTTCTCCACCAGTCACACAAATATCCTACGTAGCCTACTGTACCTACAACTAGAAGCTAGCCGGTTTAACCATTTGCTAGCGAGACACGTTACGTTATGAGTTAGATAATGTGTGAGTGTTTACCATCAATGCCGATAAGGTGCGACGGCACATGTAAACACCAGACCCGATTAGGTGACATCCCATGTAAACAGGTAACACGAAACCGTCAATGGGAAAGATTCCATTCGGAAAGACAAAAAAGTGTCCATGTAAACCCAGCTAATGACTGAATTAGTTTATTTTGAGTCCAATGTGTTTGACTTCTAAATAAAGAAACACCTGCCAGTGCTAATTTAAATAATTACAGCTGTGGTAATGTATAGAACGTTTAATGTATTATAAATACCTCATAACTATAGACTACAACATGGCCATTGTAGCTCAAAACATCTTGGAGAAACCGAGTACAGTCTTAAAATGTTAAGACAATGAGTATAATGTTTTATGACGATTTAGCATCTGCTGTTACTAGGACTGTTGCTAGGTTGAACATATACAGTATATAGTGTATACCTGTATATTACATATACTGTATATATAAAATGTTATAATTATCATTTGTTTTTATTATTATTAGTAGTATATTTATAATACTGATAAACATGTTCAACCTAGCAACAGTCCCAGTAACAGCAGATACTCAGATTATGCACACATTTTGCTAATGAACAAATGGCCTGACAGCAAGCTGACTAGTAAAGTCAGGAGAGAGAAAAAAAGGCATGAGTTGGATTCATCTTGAGCCAGCTTAAATATCAGGGGAGAACAACTACTCTCAACCCTTCAACAGCACTGCACGTACATATTATAGAGCGAACAGACCTAAAAGGAGAGTGTAATGGAGAATGCAACAGAACACAGGGTGGAATGAAAGACAATAATTTCAATTACACAAAAGGCCAAAGTGTTTGTCTGAAGGAGCATCAATGTAAGTTAACATAGCGGGAAACAAAGAAACAATACACGGTGAGTGAGACAAAGACTGGGGAAAGATTGCACATACACACCCCTCTTACTAATTAATAGGTGTCGATTTGTTTGGATGCTGAGATGAAGTGCAAAAGCGAGTGAGGAAGCAGAGGTTTAAAAAAGAGGCTTACGTGAAAAGGCCATTTTGTGAAAAATATTTAGTTTTCCTGGTGTTCTGGTGGGCTGAACAATGTTGTCTTTCTTCCACATACATGGGTGTTAGCTGTGGGATTGGATGGCACTGCGTTAATGAAGATATGAAGTGTTGCATTGTTGTTTTGATGGTTTGCAGTGTGTCTTCTTCTTTGTTTTTATTGTGTTATGTTTTGTCATGTTTGTGTTGCGTATTATATTCAGGGATTTGCACTTACTGGACGTGATGGGCTTTGATTCCATTTGCTTACTAATTGATGTTTCCATTTGCAGTATTTACAAACCTTGTCAACATGACATGTTTAGTGTGTTAGCCCTCCACTAATAAGTACGTTCCAACTGATTTCCATATTGGAATTAGGTTTTCAATCCCTCGACAAGAACGTACTGTAGAAACATTTAAATTAATTCAGGTTGTGGATTGTGGGATAAAGCTGAGGAAATTTAAACATTATTTCATACATACAGATGAACCAACAGTATGATACACTAGACTTGTGCTGTGGTCTTTTCGTTAAGAAAACTACAATTTCCCAGTGTCACCTCTCGTTGTGCAGAGTGTCAGTGCATGACAGCAATTTCCACTAAAAGGTAAAACAGATGCTTGCATACTGAGAGGATTTACTGTAGGAGTGAATCAGGTCTGGGATTAAATTCAAGCATTAATTCTTTACCTCAAAGCGCATATTTTATTAAATGTTCAGACACAGGGCCTAGCTAGCACTCGGCTCATTGCTTTTTGTTGTGTTTGTGTGTAGCCTTGAGGGGAGAAAAAGCCTAGCCAGTAAGTAAGTAAGTAGTAAGTGATTTGTTCTGCATCCAATAAGTCACATTGTGCCTTGAGCCACTGCTGTGATCGGTATCTAACAATGTAACTTTGATGCTCTGTTACAACGTGGATGATCATACACACTCAGAGACATAGCCACTCACACCTACACACACACACACACACACACACACACACACAAACCAGGAAACTAAAATGAAGTATGATTATATTTTAAACAATCTACCATGCAAACAGAGAGAGAGAGAGAGAGTGTATCATCCTAGGATTCTAGAGCAGACAAGCTGGGTTTGCTATCTGCTTTGAACTCAAGTCGGATGAAAACAGCATAAATTAGCATTAATGTACAGTATATGTTACCCCATGTGTGTGCGTGCATTGAATTCCCATGCCTTTGTGTGTCACCATATCCGGTTTGTGTTGTTTGTTTGTTGTTTGTGTTTGTGTGTAGGTGCGCGGTAGTCCGGATCCTAATTATTTTTGTGTTATTAGCATATGTATACATGTACAGTATGCACGTGGGCATGTTATGTGCGTGGGTATATGGACATCAAGTTGTATTATGGAGTATTCATGGAGGGTGTGTGCGTGTGTGTGTCCCAGCAGTACAGTATGTGTCCTTATCGCAGCAACCACTAGAGCATTCCTCCATGCTGACAACAGGCCATAGGCGCACCGCTGTGCATGCGTCTGGCTCTATAAATAGGACACCACTTTGAAATGGAAGTATGCATTCTAAACACCCGGCCCTCTCATTCCCTCTTCACTTTTTTTTCCTCCTCTACCTCCAACATGCACTTACTGTAGCGCACATGCACGCACGCACGCAAATACATGCGGAGACACTGAGTTTGCAACCAATAACGCACACACCACCAACCCAGCTACAGAGGCTAAATTAAACCACCCCTTATGAATGCCAACATTACACTGTCTAACTGTATTGTGCCTGTGTACAATACAAATATTCCAAAAACGAAGAAGAAACTTGAGATAGAGTGAGACCGATACAGAGACATGCTGACACTACTAGATGTGTAATTGCACTATTATGCAGCGCTGCAGGTAACATGAAAAGCACTAATCTGCTATTGAGATAAAGCTGCAATCCAGACCGCTTGTTGACGCATGTACATAGTTGTACTACGTCCAACAACCTCAGATCAAAGTCAAATGCCCAGATTGTGCTATAGGATGTCACAGTCTCACAACTTCATCAGCAGCTGCATACTGTAGACTGGTGTCAATACAGAATGTAATGATACTATGACCCTAAAAAGGCCAGCGCTTCATCAGCAAGTGCATGACCAATCCATATGGGAAAATATGAAATGTTAATATAATGCCATACTTTTTTATGCCTCAAGGCCTATCCAACATCACTGCTGGTTTAATTCCCACCGGTATTTAAATAGATAGTCAAATTAACAGTGTCACTATTTAAAATGAATATGAGCAAACTAACAGCCACACAAACAGGCAAATACATACATACATAGATGAAATCTGCATGACATGTCCATTTCCCTGTCCTATAGGACTAAATTGTCTCAGAAATAAAATAATTATGTACAATTTACAATAGTTCACTATTTAGAACTTGTTGTTACTAAATTCATACTTGGTGATAATGCATTTATTTTGCCTAGTTTATATATATATATATATATACATATATATATATATATATATATATATCACATGGGTGTGCTATAACAGGCTAAATACACCAGAGGTATGCAATATTGTAGGCTAGTCTTATACACCTTCTATTGTATGGTAATGACTGGTATTGGGGCACACTGTTCTTGTATTAGTATCAAATGATCCCTTTCTTTCAGATATTTTATTACAAACGATGTTCTTCACCAAATATCACCGTGTTCCCCTTTCAATGGGTGATTATGGTAGTTGGGTAAGGGCACGAGGCGATCAGACCTATCATATTACCATGACATACCTCTACCCCTCTTTCCATTTTCCAAACACCACATCCGGACAGTTACGATGGGGTGTTGTATATTCTGTCTCCAAAGTAGACTGCTGATGTAACGAGTGAACATCTGCTCGGGGACGGTGCCATATGCCACCCAAATTTAAGGAGAGGGGGATTCTAGGATGGAGATTAGAATGTTTTTTTTTACTCTTCGACCGTCAGTGCGGATAGGACTTCTACCGTATCCATGCGCCTGCATAGCTTTGTACTGCGCGATGCTGACTAAATGAAGCGTGCGCTGAGCTATTACGCCTAACGCCGCCCAGTCAATTTCGAATTATGTTAAATTAATAATCAAATATTAACAAGTGAGACGACTGCGCTGGAATATACGCAGAATAGTTCTTAGAAGTTCAACTCAAGCCCCCCTCCGGTGCTCAGAGAACCTCGTCTATCATGTCCAATACCAGACACACAAACACACGCACACACACCACTTTTAAACAGTATTAGGTAATACAACCAGCACGCAACGAAGGCTGTGTCTTTTTGCCCTCAACTCAAACTGCGATTCTGCGTTGTCTTCGGTGTTCTCTTGGTCACTGCGCTGGTAAAGATACCACACCACAAATAACACGTCTAGTCTATCGATATAGCCTACCTCTGTACCTCATATTTATAAAATTAGAAATTGACGTTATTACCGTTTCGAGGAGCAGTAATTGCTGATAGAAAGGTATTATAAATCCTTAGTTGGTTTCCACATTGTGCGTGAGGAGGATGAGAGCCCGGCAGCTACTGTGGTGTATAATCCTGCTGTCAGTGCGTAACAATAAACCAGTAAAAGGGGAGGGGGTGAAAACCCCATCCAATTAGAAACAGTGGGACTGAAGGTTTCAGGAAATAAGGAATTTAGATTTAAGAGTCAGATTTGGGGGAAACATATCACAACATCGTGTGAATAGTTTACAACGTGTCTAGTTTGACCTACAGACTGTTTAATTGTAATACGCCTAAAGAGTTGCATTTATTTAAGTTTATCAAAATATAAAATAAAATAAAACATGTTTTATTATATATTTAAATATTATTATTTAACCGCCTTGTTGATCTGATTTCATAATTAAAACAATATAATACTTTTTCATTCGGTAATATAAAATTAAAAAACATCAGATGTACCCTAGACGGATACATTTTTTTAGCCAAACTATGACGTTCAGAGCTGAGATTAAATATTTTTCCACATACGATTTAACTATCAACGCTCAACTTGCTGCCATCTAGAGTCCAAACGGGGTAAAACGGTTTGTGTGTGTGCGTGTGAGAGAGAGAGAGAGAGAGAGAGAGAGAGAGAGAGAGAGAGAGAGAGAGAGAGAGAGAGAGAGAGAGAGA
>JAODUH010002649.1:0-11888 GCA_027564835.1 Typhlichthys subterraneus | reverse complement strand
TAGATGCTCTCTTTGAGCTTGTGTGTTCAAAGCTAAGGGACATGTCTGTGCAAATGATTTAATTATCATATTCATACGTTGATGCAGGTTTAATTACATAACAATCAAGAACTATGACATATGCTTGTAGAAGGCTGTAAGTACGTGGGGGGTGCATGTAATATACATTTTTCCTTCGCCTATTTTATTGAACTTCAAACAACAACAAAAAGATGCTCTAATTATAAATGATTGACTATACAATTTAAGTTGTAATTAATAAATTACTATAGGCAGCCAGTACTTATATTGCATGCCCATCCTCCCCTACTCAATGTGTTTCCTTACTTTTCCTCCGAAAACCCTATGCGTAGGCCTGGTCTGGTCTAGTCATACTGATCTGTATGGCGTCCGCGCAAATGTAGTCGGTAAAAATAATTTCACATCGCTTATCTGTCAGTAGCTACTTTGAGTTTATAGCCTAGCTAATGAAAGAGGACAACCACTTCTGAAGTGGTTGTTCGCAATCACGGTAGGCACCGTAGTCTACAGCAAAGTAGTAGAGTAAAGAGTAAACTATAAAGTTGTTTTGTTTAGCAGTTGTTAGCATTACGTTAGCATAATACATTGATTGCATGTCGAGATGTAGAGATGTGTGAAACAGTCAAGGCACCAGTGTATTTTGCATCTGCGTTTGTGTGTGTTTGAGAGATAAGTAAAGGTGATCCTTATCACAGCAATTCGGCGAGCCTCGGGAAAAGCGTACTGTATGTGGGTTTCGGTAGATATTTATAACTTGTCTGAACGCTGCTTTGCAACTTTTGGACCACTTTTTTTTTTTTTTTTATCACAAAGCCTCACGAAGCCATCGCTGATTCCTGTCAGCCATTCGCGACGGACGATTGCATCGTCTGTAGGCCCAACCCTTTCTTACACTGCACTCTCTAATGTAGAACATCTGCCCCTAGTCCCTCCTTGCCTTCTGCTTCTCTGCCAGCCACCTCTCCTCCTTGAAGTTCCACCTGTTGCCGCACAATGTTGGGTAATACAGATATAGAAACTTCTGCAGCCCCTGCAGAAAACGCGTCTGTTGATTTTGTACACCTCTAAATTCTCTGCACTCCCCTTTTGCTTATCCATTTTGATGGCCTCATCTATTCACAGATTGTTGTCTCAGTGTCAGTATAGAATATGAACTAATGGGTTGCTGTCCCATGCTTTATGTGAAGGTCTTTGGCCGAAATATCTTTTACCTCAATTAAAGATGGTATTGGCCAAAAATATGTGTCGACTCATGGGAAACGTCTTCCAGCAAGTAATCTCTGTAAACAGATGTCAGCATATGATTACAGAATCTGTATGCAGCGGCACAAAATGTTGGTAGTGTACGCAGTCCTAGTTTGTGTTTAGTCAGAGCAGTATTGACCAATCACAAACATTGGGTAAAACTGCTTGTGTGGAGAGCAAAAAATGCACAACACATTGGCCGAATTGCAACCTCTGAAATAGTGGGTACTGTCTGATGCATACAGTTTATAGAGATTATCTGAACTCTACACTCCATCTTCATCCTCACGTCTCAAGTTGCTAATCAGACTGTAAAGAATGACCAGCTACACTGGAACAAGGGAGATATTTGCCCTTGTTCGCAGAGGAATATCATCATCGTCGTCTGTCGGTCTGATGATGGTAGCCCATGGGTTCCCAGGTTGACCAACAACAAATGTGTGATCACTTCTTTAAGTCTGCTTGCCTTGTTAAATGATTACAGTAGTCACCATGACGACGCCAGTACAATATATATATACTGTGTATATTGTGTGTGTTTGTGTGTGTGTGTTTCTTTTGCTAGGTATACTGATGATAAAGACTTTTAAAAACAAACTTTTCTATTAGAATGAGTGCCTTTAGTCTGCCTCTAGTTTGCATTATAATCACAACCTGTTTTCCATTTTCTATTCTTCTTTATGAATAATAACACTCTAGCATGCACATGTGCCTCTGTAAGTGTGCAGATCCACTAAAAAGCAATTATGCATTACATATGCATAAAATACATCTCTTGCACACCTTCATACCTTACAGTGTTGAATTGAACTGTCCAGTGCATAGTGTGGTGTTGCATTGTGTGGGAGAGTAATGCCTCTTTGATTTAATTAGCAATGCTTGTTATACAGGACCCGCATAAGTGTTGTGCATAACACAAATATTCATTAATAAATATTAATTAATTTCCTGTTCCAGCTTTGGGCCATACTAAATGCACATAATTTTCATTTGTGTAAAAACCTGGAAGATTAAATTAGAGGGTTGTAATTTCAGGATAGGAAATTAAACCACAAAACATGATACGCATAAATCAAAAGTGTTTTATTTAGGCATGTACGTGCCCTGGGTGGCAGCCATTGGCGGTAGATCACAGTCCTTTCCTGTGAATACTGACTCAGTGTTGTAGGAGGTAAATCTGATTTCTACTACATCATACACAATTGGGATGATCAAATTAGTGAGCCTGGGGGGGCAAGCATACAGTGGGTGTGATACAGCAACCTGTAGAATGAAGGAATAAGGAGGCCGGAAAACCTAACGGTGGACGAATATGGACAGAGGGGTGCAGGTAGCCAGCCAGAAGACATGAAAATGGAGACTCAAAGAACTACAGAATATACCTGACACATGTTAACATATCACTGAGCATAATGTTGCACCGATCTGTTTCTTTTATTAAATGTATTTCATTTTTTTGTCCAATACCAATTGTCAGTCTGCAAAATCGACCGATACAGATTCCGATTTTATACTTTGTATATATTTTTATTTTCATGAAAATAAGATAAAATTTTTCATCCAGGTAAACACATAATTAATGGTGAATTGACAGCCATTTAATTGACAACAAAGATCGGTTTTCCGTATCGGCCATTAGAAAATCACACTACCACCGCTCATATTTTTTGTGTAAATCACACAAAAAAACTCTCCTGCCAATCGATCGTGCATATCTATTTCATTCCCTTCTGTACCGTGGCATGTTAAGTTACAGCAGCCAGCAGCCATTGGAATATCTCTAGACCGGTATCTGGAAGTCCATCTGGGAAGGCTGAAATTGTCATGTTGTAATGACTTGATTATTAGACGAGAGATAGAGGAATAGACATGTCGCGTGGGCATTGCTGCCAGCAGCATTATAACTGAGCAGATTATAAAACCTTCAATATAGGTAGATGGAGTGGTGTGTGTGTGTGTGTGCGTGCGTGTGCGTGTGCGTGCATGCATGCCACATGCATCAACTCGGTTTAGTTGTTTATAAAAAGCAACTAATGGTTCCATAAAGGGACAATTGGCGATTTTGTCCCTTTGTTTCTTGCGCCCCCTAACACAAAATATAGCATACTGCAAACTGACTTGTTTTATTTAAAAGTAATTGTAGACCCAACTAGTGTGTGTGAGTGGGGAGCTAGAAAAAGTTGTGAGTAACTGTATGCACGCCCTCGCGTATATTTATTAACAGTCTCTAAATAAACCTAGCCTATTTTAAATTAATTTAGACAAAATATGTGGTGAATATATGATAGAATATGTCATTGGTGCATTTTCATATATCGTTTTAATATCAACTGTAGACTGTGTCCAATAAACATTATCAGCGCATTTTCTGTATTGTGTACGGTAAAAGATTATGAAATTTAAACATTTATAATTTTGGTTTGGCTGTATGCTGCTTGCTAGCTGACATTACTAGTCAAGAAGGCGAATGTGTGTCTAGCCACGCCAATCACCTCAAAAGTTAAATAGGCGGAACACACCCGCCCGCCCGCCGTGTTCTTAATAAAGTTCTCGGGACTGCGCCCGCCCGCTATTACAGCTCCCAACCCACCCACCCGCCTGTCGAGTCCGCCTGCCGAGTCCGCCTGCAGAGTCCGCCTGCTTCTCATTGAACATTTTTGTGTTGAGCATTAGTGGGTCTCGCATCCAGTGTGAAAAGCCCTTAAGTTCTCCAAAATGTGTTTGATGTACATTTGTGAGCACAGCTATTGTATGCAATACAGAGCTATGCAAGGCTTACGAATATTGCAAGTTTAAATGCACAACACATGACTTTTTGACCAAAACATGGACAAAAATATAAGACAAGATCCATGTGGGGATGGTTTTTCCAACAAGGGCACATCATTGCTGATCTACCCAAAACAAGGCTGATAACTTCAAATACTGAGACCGCCACTTCTCTACATAGGATTTGTGTGGGTGTGTTTCTATGCTGATGCTGCAGAACAAACCAAATCAAACTTGCCATTCAGGGAAGTCACTGGCAGTCATCTTCAGACTAAGGACATTAAACTCCCAAAAGGACTGAAACGGACTAGTCAGTAAAACATTTGTTCAGTTATACACAATGTTAAACCTGCCATATGTACAGGAACAAATAAATAAAGCTGTCTGGCACATTCAAAGAACTATTAGAATAAAAAAATTATTGAAATGTCTGGCTGTATATAATTTAATGATGCAAAGTACTTAACACAATCAGGGCTCCAGACTAACTTTTTCCACTAGTAGCACTGGTGCTCTTTACTGAAAATGGGGCACACCACTACTCGACGCAATGCAGCTCATTCATATTTTTCAGCGTTTCGTCTTCTAGGTCATATCTTTTCAGCAGTTGGCGGGGGTGTTGCACCTGGGTGGTGCTCGTGTAGCCTGGCTCCGCCTGACAATTGCTCTCAGATACATTTTCGAAGATGAGATTCTATAGTCTGGAAACCTGTTTTCACAGTATAAAGACATATAACATCACATTGCCTACAGCATGTACTGTGGTACAGTATTATCATCACATTTCATCAGAGATGGTACAGTGTGTCAGTTGGTTATATGGAATCTGTGTTATTAATTATACATACCTGTGTATACTTTGCGGGAGGTGGTTTGTACTCCAGGTCGTGCATTATAAATGAACATCAAGCACACACATAACTGCCATCCCTAGGGAGTGGTACAGCACGGCCATGCTTTCATGGTGGAGGCTAACCACTGGAAACGGGTGGGTGGGGGTGGGGGATGGACACCGTGCCACCGCAGATGTTGGTGTTCGCTACAGCTTGTTTGCATCAAGAAAGCCTTTATGGAACGCTTCCCTCTGGGGCGTGACAGGCTTGCACACCTGAGGCATACCTCATGAATCACTGTCCATAATACTTTGTAACTTGGACATTTAAGAGAACTTTTTGTAATTCGTCGTCAGCATTATTATATCTGGGACATTATATATATTTTTTTAAATGTCCCCAGATGGTTCTTTTTTTTATCCACAATGTTTCAACAATATTTGACCAAGTCTGCATTTTGTTGGTAGCTCTTTCTTCTCCAACATTGTCTAGCTCAGGGGCCAATGTTGTCCAGCTAACTTCCGCCCTGAGGTCAATTTAGTGAGCAAATGGGGCATCCTCTGTTGGCTACGAGAGAGTGGGAAGTTGGGAGGAAAGCGCCTGATTGGTCTGTCCAGTGTCGGGCTGAGTTAAGGCCCCAGGCCACAGGTTGACTGCTGCTTTGCACTCCAGGCACGTCCCGGTAGCGAGCGGCAGAGGAAGCACTACTGCCATTCAGCAGCAGCAGACTGCACACGCCTAAATGAGTCTGTTCTGTGTGCAACACCCAACCTGGAAGTCATCCAACGCAGCGACTCTCTCTTTCCCTATCTCTCTCCCTCTCTCTCTCTCCCTCTCTCAATCTCTCTCTCTTTCCCTATCTCTCTCTGTCTCCCCCCCTCTCTCTCCCTCTCTCTGTCTCCCTCTCTCTCTCTCTCTCTCTCTCTCTGTCCTCCCCTCTCTCTTTCTCCCTCTCCCTCTCTCTATCCCTATCTCTCTCCCTCTCTCTCTCTATTCTCTTTCCTAATCTGTCTTCTTCACTTTCTCCATCTCTCTGGTGCTATCAGTCTCTTGCTTCCACCTTCAGTCTCACTCTTCATTTCTATCTCTTTCCCACAGGCCCCTGCGTTTTAAATGTTTTCTTTTTTTTTTTTTTTCGCTTTTTTTTCTGTCCACCCCGTTTAGTCTGTCTTGCTGTCTCACATTCATGTACTGCTGTTCCCAGCACATTTCTGTCCATTTCTGTCTGTCTGTCTGTCTGTCTGGCCAGTGACAAACCTCCGATGACTTAAACTGAACAAAAATCTAAATGCTTTTGTTTTTCGCTAAACTTTACATGAGAAGTAAAATATGTACATAAAGGCATAATGGGGTTCTCTTCATTTTGTTAGCAAGCATTTTCCTCTTTGTCAAAACCTTTTTTGAAATTGTCTGCCACAGCATTTAGACTGAGACACATCTGTATAAATATGATTGAAATCACATCTGGATTCTATCTACAGTAGATATGCAAAACATCTGATTTGGGATGGCAGTCTAAACAAGGCATTAGATTGGCCTTTATTGGGACCTGTCCAAGGCAAGCTGCTGTTGTTCTTACATGCTCATCAAAACTGCAATATGGAAAACATTTGTGACATGATTACAGTTCTTCTTTTTGCCAGTGCACAAATGGGTCTGAGCAATGCTCTGACTTATATCGTAATAAGGTTGGTGTCCTTGGCAAACTATACTCTATGGAATGCTTCTATTGGCTCATAATACTTTGATAAGTGTATGAATTCATAAATGGCACACAAAGCTAGTAAATAAGGAGATAAGGAGAGGAGGAAATATGTTAATTATTGCCATATTAACTCTAGTGTTAATGAATGCAATTCATGTCATAGGTGCATACTAATACACAAATATTTTTAGGGTCTCATGTCACATCTAAAAATTCATGGGACAAAGATAAAGGGAGCATTGTACATTGTCGTAATGTAACAATAACTCAAATGTGACATTTATTAGATTGATGGTAATATAAGTAAATTTCAGATGCTTAATATAATATTTCTCACATATAAAATGTATTATTAGGGAAAGGTGAATCTTAACCATCAACTTATTGCAGTTTTTGCTAGCTAGATATTTTGTTCTCCATGTGTTCCCCTTTCGAGATCACCTACAGTACTGTTTAGGGATTGATGGCCTTGCCAGAGGAAAAGAGAACAATCCATACCGCTCCACTGCCCTTGCCATACAACATTGATCTCTTGGTGAGATAGTATTCTACGTATGTCGTATGGCAACAATCATATAAGCATCATTTGTAATGTGCGGTGATAAAGAAATATTGCTGAAACATTCAGAAATGCAAAGGTTTAAGAAGTTTGCTTAAGAATTTGCTTACCTGCAGCATTTTGTTTTTCCCAATAAAATATTATTAAATTTTTCTGTAATATGTTTTTTTGCTGTGGCAAATCTGCCGATTGAGAGACTTGATCAGGTTTGCAGCTGAAAGTTAAACCACCTACGCATTACTATAGTTCAGCAGCACAATGAGATACATCACAGGTAGATTCAATTAATTATTATTTGCGTACAATAAAGACATTAAAAAAGTATATATATAATATAAATTAAAATTGTTTACTCTGTGTGCACAAATGCATGTCACCTGATCTACTAGGTTAGTAGATAAAGTATTATACTAATGATTTTTAACAAAAATATCAGATAGTTTGTGATAGTGGAGTGTTATTATTACCAACCCATTTACTCTTTTGGCAAGTCAAAGCTGAAATTAATTGTTAGTCATTGCTTAATTCATGGAATGAGAACATGTTGTATTTAAAATGCTTAAAATACAAATGTTTTGTATTTCTGTTACTGTGTAAATAAACCATCTTCATTTAGCAATCATCTTCTTTCTCTCACTAGTATCAATTGTACTGCCTCTGTCACTTATTTAGTGTTGGTGGTATTCAAGGCTATCATCCATCTCTGTCCTCTAAATCTCACATTGCCTCTTATTTTTTATTAAACCTCTTTAACATCAGTCTACCATCACTCATCAGAGATGAAGTCCTATCTCTGCTTGCAGACCTATACATCCCTGTTCATTCCCCTGTGTTCTAAAACTTCCCTTCAAGCACTACCATTTGTTTACCCATGCACAGTTCACACGTCCACACATTTGACAAATACCAGTGTACTCGCGCAAGTTAAGAGTATGAAAGTATTTCTTGCCCAGTTTTATTTCATTATCTGGTTATGTTGTGAGGGGTAATGGAGTCTTGTCAGTTGATTCATCCTGGTTTTACAGTAGAAGAATAGTGGGAAACTGCTTGTATTTGACTGATTAACAGTCTGATTATTTGACCCTTTCCACTTCCGTTTCTGTGTGGTTAATGCATCTTTGAGGCTTAAATCAGCTGTACAGATTCCACTGAAAAGTGAGTGATTTTTGTTATCAGTAGTGGTTGACTCACAATGTTACTAGCATTTTAGCATGTCACACACAGACCAAAGTAATAACTATATACAGTATATTTGTTAGTTTTCTGGCTGGTTATGTGACTTATATTCCGAAGCGATGTGTGTATGTGTTTTGTCTACTGCATACTAACTACAGTATTTTGAAGATGGCATTATATACACTCCTGCCAATATGAAACTTGCCTACTGTAATCACCATAAAAGTAATAGAAATATGCTTTCTTCCTCTTTACAACAATTATTTTGATAAGAGCGACTAATATTCCGCAAAGTTTCATGGAAGGAGACCATCAAGGAAAGCCCATGGTCCAAAATAGGTAGCATTCACTCATTCCGAGAGATTGCTGAAACTGTCCTTCCACTCCGGCTCTTGCTAATCTCTGGCTGACGAAAATACCTTTGTGTCACGCCCGGAAGTTTAAAACCGTTCCATGCTACCGCGGCCCAACCAGTCCCTGGGCAAATGATGATGTCAATCAGGAATTAAATGACAATCGCTGCATTGCCTGGTCAGACATGCCACAGGGTCAGTCCTATTGGTCAGTGGTTTTCTGCAATGCACAGTCGCCACATTCTCTTTTAAAATTCCTGGTCCAAAACATCTCTTTATAATATTGCATGCCAGTGCGCTTGTGTACTGTATATTGCAAAACGTGCCCTGCAGCTACCCAGGGCTTTGTGGCTTCTTCACTCACACATTAATCAAAAACAATTATTTGTCAAGCAAAACTTTAAGCCTGCGAAACATATTTGATCAAGGCCTTACCAAAAAGATAACGCATACACTATATTTGTTAATGGACAGCACACAATTGCCTAGCGTCCTTTGAATGGGCTACATGGGGTTAAAGAGTGCTTCTGGCTGTCTCTGTACTCAGCAACATTATTCATGTAAAAATGCTGGAAAAGAGGACAGGAGGAGGCAGCCGGGGGGGATGATGATACAGAGGGGCGCGGAAGGATATTCAGCAAAAACATAATTGTATCCGATACTTTACGTTCGTCAGCACGTTGAGTAATCCCATATTATTATTACGGAGTGCCCATCTAGTGCTGTGAACATGTTTTGGGCTAGAGACATAGTATTATATAGTATATATTGTGCAGGCTACATGCAATCTTTAATGTTTTTGTAGTCATCTACAGTAATGGCAAACCAATCAGATGGGCCGTAAATTCAGGTTACGTCTTGTGTGATTATAATATTTAGGTGACTGAGTATGAATGGTATGCCATTGCTGTTTTGCATGCTCTTAATAAAAGTAATGTAATGGCTCTGTAATGGCTCTGTGTGATTTAGATTACTTTTGAACTGTGAAATTGTATTTGGAATTAGTCTTGGAATTGTCTGGGGAAACAATTTTTTTTCTATACTTTTGAAAGTAAATGAGAAAACCAGCCTTAACGATGACTTAAATGTTAAAGTCCTTATGGCAGACAGTGTTGTGCATTTGTGCACGTGCGCATGCACAGTTTGGGTCGTCACAAGACAAGTGAGTCTCAGGTGCAGCTCTGATGTAAGTTTGATTCGGCCAAGGTGGTTAAATGATTGGGTTGAACTTCACGCAGAGAGCGTGGCTTTAATTCACCGTTGAGTAAGGGCATCGTTAAAATGCAATGACTAGAGATTAATGCTCATCTTGTAAGTGACATTTACGCCTTCATTTAGCTTGGAAATTGTCCTGCAAGATCGCGTGCCCTATGCCTAGATTGGAATAATGATGAGGATTCACAGGCTTCACAGCATACGTGCAGGGACAATATGAAACATGTCAAGTTGCCTTTATCAAGTGGAGTGATATCTCGCTGAGTAAGGAAAGGAAATAAATATGATGAGCGGGACTAGAATGCACAATGTAGGGCGCTCTAGTGGTCCGGGCTTAACCCCTGCCTAACCCCTATCTACTGACGTAATACTTGTAATTGTCCTCCATGTAAGTCACTTTCGATAAAGATGTCCGCCTTCCCCGACGTGAGACGAGCCACAGTGTATCCTCCGTGCTGTAAACATGCTGTTGTTTTATGTGTGAAACTGATGCACACAGCGTCACTAGCTACACCATTCACCTCGCTACGCTGGCACCACTCCACACCACTAGAACGTTATTGTGACATGGTGTATCTGTTCAGCGTTAGACGTTGTCCGCTATGATTTGGATTGGACTCCTCAGGAGGGATAAATGCATCCCAGGCCTCTTAAGTCGCATTCGGATGCTTTTGTATGACTTATTTAAATGCATTATCCCCTTGTCTCTCTCTCTCTCTCTCTCTGTCTCTCTCTCTCTCTCTCTCTCTCTTCTCCTTTTTTAGAGCCGGGCTAACGTGGAGGACCAAGGACGTGTTCTTGGTGTGTTTGTGCATAGGTGCTTGTGTGTGTGTGTGTGTGTGTGTGTGTGTGTGTGAGATGAGAACAAGGATATAAAGAAGTGGCCAGTTGACCCACTCCCCCCACCCCCCCATCCAAAACCACCCCAACATCAGACAACCCCCTTTGTGTCTCAAGATGGATTAGCGCCCTGCAATTTAGGAGATCAAAGGTAAGAGAAGACGTTTACTAATCAGTTGCTGTTCATCTGCGCCGCGCAGTGAATGCACCCGTGTCATCAAGAGCAAAGCAAATGCTGAATGTCACTGAGATTAGTAAATCTGTTTTAGTGGCTTTGTGGCAACATACCACAGACCTGGACACTTACAGTAGGGCTGTTAGGGGGCTGTATACTGAGCAGAACAGCTGCTATTGCTACTACCTCTGCTGCAACTGTATGGATGGGGCATGAGAAATGGTGTAAGAATGTAAATGTACATGATAGTATTAGCCAGATATTTTATTTGAACTGCATACTTTTATTGTAGGTATCAATAAGAACCAACTGTGAATGCTCCTCCATGTGGATTCTAGATGGGGGGGGTCCTCTAATCATAGCGCTAATTAGAGAACAACCTGTTTTTCATTGTCGGAGAGTGGAAGTGTACTCAGCTTGGCGACTGATGGAAGTACTACTAATGGTTGTGTGTTTGTGTGTGTGTGTGTGCACGTAAATGTATTTTTCAGGTACGGTATCGCTGCAATATGGTGTTAACTGTTAGGCCAGGGGAATGTGATTTCTGCTGCAGGGTGTTAACACCATTTAACACCATTTTAAAGGATTCTCAGTTCACATAATGTTAGTGTGTTCTGTAAATTACCTCTTTAAATATAATGAACAATAGGACAGACAGCACACATTACAATACTTATAATGAAAGTGATTTAAAGTTTTACATTTAAACTACACAGACTCTTTGTTTTATAATAGTATGCTCTATTGTCTTAAATTAAAGTGGAACTTCTTTTACAAGTGCAGGTATTTTGCGAAGCCACCTATCTACCGCTAGCCTTTACCGATTATTCCGTAGTTTAAAAACAAACCTGCTTGGCATATGGTCCTTTGCTCACATTTCCCAATAGGACAATAACTCTACATGTGTTCCTTCATTTCGGCCCATTTCGGCCGCTTGTACCCGTGATCTTGTTCTTTCGGTCATGACCCACCCTTCATGACCATAGGTGAGGGTAGG
>JAODUH010002648.1:0-11890 GCA_027564835.1 Typhlichthys subterraneus | reverse complement strand
TGTGATAAATAATCGCGATCTCATTATTGATCAAAATAATCGGGATTAGCATTTTGGCCATAATCGTGCAGCCCTAGGTGCGGTATACATTATAACAATTTAAATATTTTCTATTCACTAAAATCTTTTAGTTGTTTTTTTTCCCCTGCCAGATACAATCTGAGCCTGATGTAGGTTATGAGTTCTTTAACAACTCATTGCCTACGGCAATTAATATGCTTTTTGATATGATATATTTATATAATATAAAGGAGTGATCAGGGGTGCATGAAAACATTGCATTTTTGAAACCTGCTGAAACATGTACTTCTTTCATTGTAGGATATTTTGTTTAAATGTCTGTTTAAAATAATTTAAAGATCACATACAGTATATGATATTTAAAAAATTAATATAGCAGCAAACAACAATTTCCTATTCAAATATATAGTGGCGTTATTGCCGCCTGCTGTAACCACTCAGAATTCACTTTGTGAATAGGGTCTCTGAATAGGGTGGGAGGTGTTCACAGTCATTGTTTACTGATTTATTTTTAAACTACTGGACTGACTGCGTTGCTACAACTGTTTGTATCGCTTCATCTAGCTCTACCACTATTTCACAACACACGCTTGACCTCAGCGTCATCACACCCCACTGGACGTTGAGTCCACTTAGTCCGCCATCCAAGGGTTTTCAATTCAGCAAAAATTGAGCTGCGAGCAAGACAGAGCCAGGCTAGATTATTTGTGTCCTGAACAGAAAATTGCATCGCACTCCCTCTGTGTGAATTATAATCCAAGATATTTTTTTCATAGCCGGTGTGCAATAGCAGTGTATGCATTTGTGTATGTACAGTATGGCCCAAGTAGCCTTCACTTTTTTAGTGGAAGACAAGATCATACATAGTTCCTTTAGTTTAGAGTGACACAAGCTTTTAATGTTTACCTAATCTGAATGAAATATAAATTACTTGTACAAGTCAAAAATAATGTGAGCCTGTAAGATTGTGTGTCTATAGTTTAACAATTGTACAATTGGTTTTTGTTTGCGTCAAGACAACAATGTGCCTGACCACAACACATTTTAATTCAAGCATGCCCATAGGAGCTCAGATGGGCACACGTGCATTTGCTATTTAAATAACAAGGGCACTGGACAGGAAAATGACATCTACGACTGTCTGAATCTAGCAAAGATATGTGCATTGCTCTTGCGTTGGGTGGGGACCAAATATGTTAAGTGTACATTATTAAGTAATAATATAAATTCAAACAATGTTTTGACAAATGTAATACTGTCACACCATAAAACCTTGAAAAGTTACCAGTAGTAACGCAAAGGATCTTTAGGGGTCCATGCACCCTTAGTGCATTCAATTGTTACCTTCTTTTTCATTTTTAGCATTTATTTCCTTCAGTTTTATAAACATGATCACTTCTGTGCTATATCTCTCTCGCTCTCTGGGTATTTCCTCTCCTCTGGTTTTCCCAGTACTGTTTTTGTGTCCTACAGGGAGTGGCTGGAGCCTAAACTCTTAAACAATACGCTCCTTTTACTGCTGTCCCAAACTGTGTGTGTCTGACTGTATGTGTCTAGCTACAATTCAAACACACAGACAGTACTATGAACACGCTTCTTTTCCAGTCAGTCCATCTTATCTAACCTTATCTTTGTCACCCAATATCCCAAATTTACAATTTTCTACCCCCCCCCCACACACACACACACACTCTTTCCGCCAAACACACCAACTATGTTTCTGTATTTCTTTTGCTATCTATGATGGTCTTATTTTCCCAACTAACTGGTTGCTTTAGTGCCTAATAAGAGGAAAAGAGAAGAGAGCAAGAGAGAGCTTAAGACGGGGTTGTGGGGGGGAGGGCGGGGGCAGTCCCAGTGTGTGTGTGTGTGTGTGTTGGCTGTGGGGGTGGCTGATAGAACAAAGCAAGAATTTAAATAGCACCCCTCCCGTTCTTCATCACCAACTACCCCCTCCCTCCAGCCCTAATGCCATGCAACCCCCACCTCCTTTCAAGCATCTGTGGGAGAACAGCCAGGGGTGGGGAGAGGGAGGGTGGGGCAGCCCCAGACGCTGACAAAGACAAGGCATGTCATTCATACCAGGGGGGGGTGTCGGTCTTTTATGTGCACACACGCACGCACGCACACACACGCACACACACGCACGCACGCACGCGCGCGCACGCACGCACGCACGCACGCACACGCACGCGCACGCACACGCGCACGCACGCACGCACGCACGCACGCGCTCGCACGCACGCACGCACGCACTCACACCCACGCACGCACTCACGCACACACACACGCACGCACACGCACACAGGCACGCACACACACACACGCACACGCACGCACACGCACACGCACACAGGCAAGATATTTTAGATTATTTAATCTAGATAAAATTAAATAGAAAGTGTTGATCAGTAATGTTGGTGAGTTCAACACAATTCATAAATAAGTTTAATTATAACGGAGACTGAATCACACGCACAAAGATCCTTGTGTGGCAACATGATGACTCACTGTGTGTGTGTGTGTGTGTGTGTGTGTGTGTGGACAGCCCAACCATGTTTTACAGCCACACCATCAGTAAACCAGCTGATGTAGCCCTCCTGGAAGTGAGGCACATTCGGATGACGTCACCTAATGCTGAGAGGCCACACAACAATACCTCTATAGTCTGGATAACTGAGGCATGGTGCTACAATATGCTTTTCACAATGTGTGGCCTTTGACTGTATTTTAGGTCTTCACCGTTTAGGTTTGCAAGAACTGATGGTTTCAGTCCATGAATAACCATTATTCAAATTTTGAGTGTAAGACACTACCGGTACATCAAGACAATCCAGACAAGATTGTTGAAAGGTGGAGTCAGCTATCCTGGCTATTGCTCTCAGCTCAATTGTTGCTGAGATTATAGTCTGGAAACCGTGTTCCCCTTAGCGTTCACACAGCCGCCCTGGATGGCGGACCAATCAGTGACAAGCAAAGGTGGCTAAATGCAATGATGTTGAAGTCAAGCGTCTGTATAGAAATAGTGGGAGAGCTAGATGAACCAATACAAAGATTTGTAGCAATACCGATTAGTTAAAGCTGCTCAAAAAGTTTCAAAATGAGCCAGATGTCTACACCCATTATGAAGCAAACAATCCAGACCAACTGAAAAACCTCCATTGCTGAGAAATAAATCCAAAATTAAGTGCCTGCTGTTCCTTGAATGGCCACTTGAGGCAAGCTACAAATAGGAGTCAATCCCCATTATTCTCAGATTCTTCCTTCAATTAGCACTACTCACATAAGGACCTCTGTACTGAATGTCTGATACATATACCCGTTAAAACTCAACACCGACTTTTAGGAAGCAATACTGTCGATTTTCATTGGCTCTTAGCATGGTCACTCACACGTGTGTAGGCCTATCAGTAATGAGATACTAGTGCACTACTGTAATCACTCATTTAAAATTAAACATTTAATTTAGGCAGTAACAGTAGTTTACAAATTTTACAGATTTGCAAGACTTTTAGTTTTGTAACGAAGTCCTCATTGTTAGTTTAACGGCCAACTTGGTCATCAAGAGTCTTAGTTAGTTGTCGTGCATGTCAATCAAAATACCTCGCAGTAGTTCTGGTGCAGTTAGCCAGCACTGTGTCCCAGACTTTACGTATGTAAAGGTTGGCTCTGCGAGACTAAATCCATGTTACTTTGGCCTATTTCCTCATTCATGACTGTAAGGGGGTGGATTTTTATATAGCTCATTAGTTGACAATATATTAAAACAGGCGGAGTCAGGTACATTATGGGCGTACACAAGAGCCAGGCGAAGCCAGCACAGCTCAAGCTTCAAAACACACCTGATTAATTATTCAGCGCACATACAGAACGGACAGATAGCAGACCGCGAGGAAATACAAGAATTTACTGAATTTAACAAAAACTGTATTCGCTTACAATCGCTGACCTCACCAAGTTCTCATTATGAGCTAAATATGCATGTAGTCTGTAATAGGTAATGTAATTAAAAGGTCACTAAGTCTATTTAGATTGGATCCCATCAAGCCCAGCCTACAGTACTGGCTATAAGCATCCTTAATTATGCAAGATGGCTAACACCTAAATGCTCCTTACTTGTATATATAGCCTATGTACAGTATATACTCACTGCAAGTCACTTTGAATAAAAGCATCTGCTAAATGATGTAATTGTAACTGTAATTGTCAGAGTTAAATATGACAGATGCACATCTTAAGGACATCAATTCATGCTGCACTTACAGCTTGCCTCAATGAGTGATAGTAAAAGTGTTGTTAATTGTTAATATTGAGTTGTATTTGGTTACTGATTGTATTTTAACAACAGGTGTCCTACATGACATGAAAGTCACATTAAGTCAAAACAGTATTATATTCATAACAGTATTATATTCATAAACAGTCAATTCTTTATATGCTTTGCTGCTAACTTAAAGATATTGTAGAAACATTAATTGCATCTTACATAGCAAGAGGATCACTTCTTGTGGAAACATTTGCCCTGTGTGTGTGAGTGGAGCGTGCGTGTGTGCGTGCATGTGTGTATGTGCGTGTGTGTGTGTATGCGTGCGTGCAACAACGATGCTGTGTGAGAACAGAACAACCCCTCGCCTCGACACTTTCTGTCTCCTCAATTCCTCGCTCCTCTCCTCCAAACTCCCCGAGGCTTATCCCTCACCCATCACCTTGCCGCGTTTTCTGCCCTGTGTTGCCTGGCAACCAATAGGAAATACGTCAAAACCACAGGAAGAGCTTCCAGGATGTTTGACGTTCAAGGGTATGTGGGTGGAGAAGGTATATTGTGAGTTTAGTACCCTCGGTACTAAACACCTCGGTGGTGAGCACACCGAATGCTGAAGGGCCATAATGCCGGCTTCATTAGCATCTATTAGGCCGCATAAGCATTAGCATCTTCTCTAGACTGTGCATGTGTCTTGGTAGGCCGTTCAATGCAGACATTTCTACAGTGGAAAATGTGCTGGTTCACCAGGTACTGTGCGCTTGTTTGTTTGCTTGCTAGGGGTTGTCTGCTTGGACATACAGTACCCATAATATACAAAATGTATAGTTTAACCAGCACCCTCTCGCATTGGCCTGTCCCATACACGGTTTGATTTAGGAGATCACATTCTACTGACAATTAACAACAGGGTATCACAACATTGTTGCCTCACTTAGAGGTATGTCCAATGGGGCCTATCTGAGTTTGGATGTTCTCTCCATGTACATGTGGATCTCATTTTGGTTTGCATGTTGGAAGAATATTCCTGTCATTGCCTAAGACATTGCATTAGGTCCCTAGACCCCAGGCAAACAGTATATGTATGCACACTCATCCTAAGTAGGATGGGTCAAATACAGAGGACACATTTTCCCCACAGAGGACAGAAAATAATGATGAAGATGAAGTTATATCTTGCCTAAATATGGCTAGGTATGCCTACAGTGGCATTTTAACCCCTTATTGGGTTGTTAGGTTTACAAGGTCATGCCAAAAAAAAAGTTTATTTGGTCTTAGTTGAGATGCAGAGTGATTTTAGGACTAAAGTAGGAAATGTCATTAAACTCAAATAATTAAAGGTATAGTCTCATTGTAAGCTAATACACTTTTAGTCACCAATTCACCAAATTCACCAAATATCTTTTTACATTTCACTAGCTTACCTTATCTGTGCTTGTTGAAAAAATTATTGGATACTTCTACACACAGCTCTGGCTCTGTAAATAAAAGCACAAACTAAGTGGCAAACACCGCTCAAAACAACAAAGCTGTAGTTTCCAGAGTACTATGCTTTGCTTAACAATGCGTTTCAATGTGTGAGGCGGCACCGCGGAGGGATATTGTTTTGATATTAGCTCAATGTTCTCAAACGTTCTCGAGAATTACAAACCCTGCCTTTAATGGTGTATTTTACTCATGGCTATGCACTTATGTATAATTTTTCTGTTAGTTTTTAATGCTGTGATATAAGGTAGAATTCTTATACCTAATCGTTTGAAATTGGCTTCTACTTGAACTTTTTTCATTAAAAAATATAGTAATTTATACAAAATGTAACATGTTTGCATGTCTGTATCACACATATGCCAATTAATTTTAGTAGTTTATTAGCATTATTTAAATAACTGGGGTTAAATTGACTGAAGCACACACAGGACCTTCATCCACTAAAACGTCAAGGTACTTTGCAAGATACTTGATAGACGGAAGGTGTTATTTGCAACTATGAGCACCAGGTGGCACTGTAGTTAAATGAGCGTGTCTTTTCTTCCTCTCTTTCCTTCACTCCTTCACATAGAAACTGCAGCATCCGTCTATCTGCCTGCCTAATATTCTGCCTGTTAAAAGCTCACTGACTGGAAAACAATCTTTAGAGGGGTGGGAATACACCAGTGTGAGTAAAAGAAAAGAAACCTTGTGCTTGTGTGTCTTGCACGGCAACTGAACTCATGAATAGTCTATATAAGTATTTGTGTTCAAATGAATGCATGTTTGCACATTATTGAGGGTCATCGTCAGAATCTAGTTGATGATGGTGTGCAGCTGCATGTATTTTGATTTGAATCCAAAAGTGAATACATGTACGTCATTGTTAACAGTGTGCAACATTAACAATATGAGAAGCTTGCTGTTGTACTGGCTAGGCTATACGTGCAGACACCACCCTCACATACTCTCCATTGATTGCATGACACTTGCTTGCTTGTCCACAGATGATTTATCTACCACCAGTAATATGGCTCTTTTTCATGCTAGTAAAACTGCCCGCATTCTCTCCCCATACTGCTCCCTCTCTCTCTCTGTTCTGTTTCTCTATTTTCTCTCCACCTCTCCTTTCTGCCGCCCCTCTTCCTTTGCCTTCCACCCCTCTCCCTTCCCCTCACTCTGCAGATTAAACGGGCAGGCTGCCAGTTTTTCATATTTCCTGGCAGCAAAGCGGCCAACCAGTTTCCTGGGGGTGGGGGTAGGGGCTTGCAAAAGGTTACATTTGCACAATGTATCTATGGAAAAACACAGGCAGGAGTGTGGAGGGGAGAGAGAGAACCGAGGGAGAGGGAGGGAGGGAGGCTAGCGCAGTGTTTGAAAGTGAGGGAGGGAGGGAGGGAGGGAGCTGGAGAGGCTCAACTAAACGACTCCACCATTCTGCTGTGCTGGGGTAATGGAAAAAACCCTCTGGGGGAATATTCAGTGTGTGCGAGTATCGAGTTGCACGCCATTATTACAATGCTGTCTAAATCCCCAGTCCTGTGCCTCCCTCCCTCTCTCTCTCTCTCTCTCTGTCTCTCTCTGTCTCTCTCTCTCTCTCCCTCTCTCTCTCTCTCTCTGTCTCTCTCTCTCTCTCTCTCTCTCTCTCTCTCTCTCTCTCTCTGCATTGGCCCAACCCTAACCCCCTACCCATTGCCTACCCTCCCTTTCTGTCTTTGTGTGTGTGCGTGTGGATTTGTGTGTCTGTGTGTGTGCTCGCGTGCACGTATTGTATGTGTGTGTGTGTGCGTGCATGATGAAAGCGTTTTCTTGGAGGCTAGCTTTGGGACACACATGGAGGTGTGTTCAAATGGGAACAGTTTGATGTGTGTGAAACAGAGTGAGATATCCAAGGATACTTAGAGGGCAGTAGAAGATGTGGACAGAGGATACTAGTGTTGTTCATATACAAATACACATCTGCCACAAAGCATATACTGGCCATCCTGGTAGCGCTGCCTCACGAGCATGGACAGATGGACAGATGGACAGATGGACTGAGGAAAGGAACAATGTTTTCAATATAATTTCTACAAGAGCCTTTGGCTCATCAGAACGTTTTTATTTAGCATATAATGTAAAGATTAGTGTGAAAGAGAAACAATGCAAGGTGTTTGGCTGTGTTTCAACCAGCAGTGTGAACGGATCCATATACCAGATAATCGTGATGGAAACTGCAATGGTCAGATGTATATTTCATCAATGCTGGGCTGAAACACTCACTATTGAATAGCAGGTGATGCCAGCAGATGATGCCAGCAGATGATACAGATTGGAGGATGTAGGCAGATCTATACCTGGGGTCTATATTCCGGAAGTGAATATCTCTTTTTTCCCATACACAAATATTCATGAAGACTTTTCATGCATTACCCAGCTTTGGCTTGGCATGACTCTGTCCTGAACAGTGTTGAACAAGTTACTCAGGAATAGTATTTAGTTACTTATTACTTATTATTGCTTCAAAAAGTAATAATACTGGGTATTAAAATTAATTAGTTAAATTACTAGTTACATTACTATTATTTTCACAATAACTACCCTGCTTCGCCCCTTCCGAATAATGACAACCCGTTTAGCTATCTCATTTTAGAATTGTATACTCTTTACTGGAACAATAATTAACCTTAGGAGTCAACAATCAGCCAAAGTGAAAACATTGCAGCCTCTCAAACCAGATTATTACACAGGTTGGTTCAATTAACCAACCCTAAATTTGATAGGACCAGAAATATTGTTCTTGTAATACAGCATTATTTGGATTAGTAATATTAATATTATTACTGTTTTGGAAAAAGTTATATTTTACACTACTTGTTACTAGGGATGGCACCGATACGATACTGAGATCGGAAATCGGTCCGATACTGACTTAAATAGCTGTATCGTTATCGGTGACAATTATACCCAATTGTGACCATGGGGCTAATCCAATTACATTTATTTA
This sequence comes from Typhlichthys subterraneus, assembly GCA_027564835.1. NCBI lineage: Eukaryota > Metazoa > Chordata > Actinopteri > Percopsiformes > Amblyopsidae > Typhlichthys > Typhlichthys subterraneus. Next base: position 3,155 of record JAODUH010002648.1, on the reverse strand, counting down.
CATGCGTAGGTCTACTGTCAAGCATCAGCCACGTCTAACCTACCCAGGCCACACTATCAGCAGCAGGTTTCTAATATTCATCTAAGTCTTAAAATAGTGATTGGCTGTCATTTACTTTGCAATTTATCTTAAAATTTAATTTAACACTGGAATCAGATTGGATTGGTACTCGGTATCAGACGATACCCAAAGTGCTGGTATCTGTATCGGTATCGGGACTTAAAAAACTGGATCGTGCCATCCCTACTAGTTACTTGAAAAAGTAACTGGTCCTGAATGAATCAAAAGTAGGAGCATGCCAGGGTTTTAACCCACAACCCTTTGGCCAGGAGTCAACCATTCAAACCACTAACCTATACTGTGCCTGTAGTCAGACAGACATTTTGTATGAACATATAGTCAACATGACCCAACAGAAGAGGACTACTCAATGCTTATTTGCCATTAACAAACAGGATTAGGCTATTTCTGTCTTCCTTTGCTTATTTCAGACCTTCTTTCACATGTCTCCCTCATAGCTGGGATTTAGTCATTCTGCCCCTGAAGTTTGTTCTTTCTGTTCCCTTCTAAAAACACCTTCTGTCCACAGCAGGCTGCCCAGTGAATCTAGTTTTTATAGGCAGGGGATGTTTGCCGTATTTGTTAGCTCACATCTATCCTTTCCTTTTACTACTGTGTATTCATCTTTCTTTCTGGTGCCTTCATCTGTTTTCATTGTGTATCTCTTCCAGTCTCTTCCCTGTGTCTTCTCCAATCTGACTTGTCTTACTGTAATACATTTATAAATCCAGGCTGTCTCCAGCCCACATACACTTCGCTGCACACAAGCCTTGCATGCACTGAAGGGTATGTACTGTACAATTGTACGTGTGCTTGTGGGTGTGTTGAGCATGTTGTGAGTACTGTATGTACTGTATGTACACACGTGTGGTGCAGACAGCCATTCTCCCAGCGAAGCAGACGGGCTGATTTCACCAAGAAGAAATGCGCTCTTTCACTCCCTCACACCCGGTGTCTCGCCCGTTCTCTTTCGCCTCCCTTTTGCACGGAAACCCTTCCAACTCTTTTTAAGATCATTTCTTAATTCCCCCTCATCTATCAATGCCTCCTCTCTCCTCAAAGTCGTATTGTCCATCAGCCAGAGGCTCTCTGCTTTCATGTTATTTCATTTCTTTCCCTCAAGTCATGTTTTCACAGTTTTTACTCCTCTTGTCCATAGCTAACAAGTTGTTGTCTATATTTCATGCACATTTTCTTTAAGAATTGTCCACTGAAGATTGCTAGGGCTAGTATTTCTTCTTACTTCCCTACAGAAGCACATTCTTGAAGCATTAAACTGTATCGTAGAAAATAGAATTGCCTGCTAGTGTACTTAGTAATAGCTGGTTAAATTGCAATTTGTTCTATTATATAATCAAGAGCAAGGAGACTCCTTTCACAATATGCCAAAGGATCCAAAACAAAAATGTATCTATAAAAAAGTACCATTTCTTTATGTTGAATAATTTAAGTATATGCTTTTAAATTATTTAGCTTTCAAAATGACTATGTGTAAAATGTGTTATTATAAATAAATAAAATAATAATTTAACAATACTTATTAAATAATCAAATTAAGAATTACAAAAATAGTCAGGAAATTAAGTCAATGTCTAACAGTCACTTTTTTAACTACACAATTACACTGGATTCACTAATACAAGTTACATTTCTCCCCCAATATTTCTAATTTTGATGTAAAGCAGTGTGTATGTGTACATGCAACCAATATGTAGACGTGCAAATAAATATATCAAGCGAAAATCAAATCCTCTTTTCTCCTGTTGCATCGCCTAGGATGTTAAATGCATCATCATGAGCTGTCTGATATGAAGAAAACAATAGAAAGGGTTTTTCCTTTTGTAACATAAAAACTCAAGTAGTTACAATCAAGTGTCGTCAGATACATGACAATCTACTTTACAAAGATGTTGTACTTTGTTATTTCCTATTCTGACTAAACTCACCATTCAGATACACCAGCAAATCTCAGTAAGAAACTTTTCAGTGTCTGACAGGCTCAAACATGACAATATTGTTGTAATTCTAAAATATTCCCACTTGCCCATGGAGTGCATCACCATGTGGTCATAGCAACTTGAACCACAGCAGACTCTATATATAGTTCTCTGCCGTCTCTGCATATAAAATGAAATCAGCTTTTTAACAGACTTTAGAGAATGGTGCACTTTCTTGAACAATGGGTCCTAACACAACATCCAGCAGTATACTAATGGTTCACCTCCAGCAACGTTAGTGGCTGCTGGTAGCAGATAAAAAATGTTCCTTAACGTCAAAAGGCATGTGACATTGAAATGGCCTTATGCTGCAGGTAGTGCTGTGGTTCATGTATTATGCCAATCAGAATGTATATATAGTGTACAGCTTTCTCTAGCAAAGGTTTTCTCCTTTCCACAGTACCCAACCCCACTCTACAGTGGGTCCATGGTTGTGAGATGTTCACACATTCAGGTCTTCTTCTCACCTTCTCACAGTATTCGCACACAGTGAATGTTGAAAAGTCTGCCATACATTATTTGACTATGAATGGCCTATTGACCACAGTGTCAAGATATTGGAACTGGCCAAACACAGACAAACAAAAGCATTAAAAAGAAAAGCGTTCCCATGATTGAGCCCTGAGGGACCTCTGATAGCATAGCGTAGTGAAGATGAAACATAGCCATTAATGGTCGCATCAAGTATCATTCTGAAGAAATAAGTGGAGAAACTCTAGCTGTTTCAGGTTCATTGGCAAGGTCATTATTGTAATTAAGATCAGAAAATCACACATTATGCTTTTGGACCTAGTTTAATTTGAGCTTCAAGTTTCACTACAAACATGGCTGTGGCAAGGTTGTAACACAATTTATGATTACGTATTGTATGTAAAAATCCAGCAGATGTATTGAACATTCTGGTTTTGTTTAATGCGTTTTGAAGACTTCTGAATTGTGGAAGAGAAATTAGAAAAATAGCTACGAAACGCTGTTCCCTCTGCCTGGTTTTCAACAATGCCTTGAAATAACACAGCTCCTCGGCTGAACCTCTCTCTCTCTCTCTCTCTCTCTCTCTCTCTCCCTCCTTCTCTCTCTCTCTCTCTCTCTCTCTCTCTC
>JAODUH010002647.1:0-11890 GCA_027564835.1 Typhlichthys subterraneus | reverse complement strand
CTATGCTTTTAGTTATTAAAACCAAATAAAATACTGGAGTGAAATCTGTCCCACCCGGGAATTGAACCCCGCTCTCCGCGGGAAGGACAAACACATTACAAGTTAACCACCGGAAAATTGCTATAAATAGCCCATCGAATGTGTTGAAGTATTTGAGAGTAATATTTATGTAATTTATGGTTGCAGCGCAATTGTCTTGACATCGTCACACATGGTTATGACATAGACTAGACTACTACACTGGTCAACATGCAAACATGATCACTGGTAAACAACACATGCCATTATATATCTCCCTATTAAAAAAGAAGCAAACAGCTCTGAAATATTCCCCTTCCAAGAATGGTCAATGAACAAACTTATGTTATGCGCAGGGGAATTGTCAAGCTTTTAGGGGAATTGCCAAAATGGTGCACGTTTTAGACTACACATGGTTTTACAAGCCTAAGAGGGAGGTGTCGTATTTTTTCTATTTTCTGAACCCAAAAAAGCAAGAGGAGATACCAACATATACACAAGAACAGGACATCAAAGATATGGTATCTGATGATCCAAGACGAAAACTAACTTTATTGCATGGTACAGTAAAGTTTCATGTTGTGCTATTATGAGATCCAGATCGATGTTGAGACAAATCCTGGTGCTAAACGAATGTCTAAAGCAAGCCAAGATGATGTTTATTTATGACTTCCATTAGTTTTATTATCAAACAATGTAGGCTGACTTACCCTGTTATGTAAGGATATTGCTGTTCCTGTAGTCTAGCCTACATATTTGTCATTCACGTGAATGGTCAAGATCGTGCATTGAGACTAGTGGAATTATAAGATACTGTAGCTCTCAAAATATTTTAAAATTTTTAATTAAGTCCACATCGGACATCGGACATAAATTTAAAACAATACATTTCGCTCCAGAATGCCTTGATAGTCTTGAGATTTCAAGACTACCATATACAGCAAGACAGACCATATCAGTAAAATCTGAACTCTGGGATGAGGATTTGTGGATCTGAAGCAACTTAACTGCTAGCAGTCCCCATGCCGAGTCATGTCCATCTATTTGATTTAACATGCATGCTAAAACAAAGATACTAATAAATGTTATGTTACTATTATGTCATTTGCATTTATTGTAGTTGGTTCAATAACTAAGAAATACACATTGTAATAATGAATGCAATACATTTACGTTTTGAATAAAAAGCATGTTTAATAAAAAACACATTTGGTTTTGTGAATCAAGGGATAGCAAATATTGGGACATAACATTATAAAATTCAGAACATCACAATATTTTGCATTCATTAATATACTACTGATGGAAACAAACAGGTCAACATATGTCACCCAGATTCAGAAAATGTTTTGCACAACAGAACTGTGTTTTTATTACAAAAGCTATAAGAAAATTACAAGAAATAAAATACTGTACATTTCACAGGTCCATTTTTAGACTTATTTTGATTTATCTTACAAAATTATTTACAATTGTAACAACTTTAAGCAAACCACCAGTATAGACAATATATTCCCAAATACGAAAATAATGAAATGGTTTAAATTGCAATATTTCCTTCTGAGATAATTATAATTCAATATACAATTTCAGAACTAGTTAACACCTATCTTAACATTTTCACAAAGAAAAACAAAACAAAGAAGAAAATTCCATGTAAAAGAAAAAATATCAAATGACCATGTCTTTGAAGAAAATTTAAGAAAATGAAAATCACCAGGGAACAGTCCAACAAAAACAAAAAGTGAGCTACATCAGCACACAATGGCATACCCTGAATATTCAATAACCAGGCAAGAACCGCATGATGGCAGAAGACATTACTACAATTAATAAAAATTATAATATACATCATAACTATCCATGGGATACTTTGACATCAAATATGGGGGGAAAAGGGCGGCACCAATGCAATTGTTAGTTACAGGCTGATCATTTTCAAATGAAGTCAACACTTTCATAGAATATACTGAACCATAATCTTGACCTCCAAACTCTACATAAAGTCTGTGGGTATCAAGTGACTACATCCTTGTGATAATTCACTCCTTGGATAGAGAAAAGTACAAAAGGAAGAATGAGAACCTGCATACACTTCAGATATATCCATGTGGACGTACCCGTTTGCTCTGGTCCTGTAGTCTACTCACTGATGCATAAATAACATGAGGACACTGAAATCAGCAGCCAAAAGAGGCATAATGACAGCAAATGTTTTGCGCAACCAACAGGAATTTGATTCAAAACAATTAAACATGAACAATATGAAGAATATTTAACATTTTACTGTATATTTTGATAACATCATTTTAGCATTGCAATTGTAATAATTATGACGTGAATAATTATGCATATGTTATTGATAGGACAGATGGTGATACTGCTCGATACTTTGGGGCACTATTCCACAAGAGATACTGTACATGTGAGGCCTTGTGTAACATCTGTGATTTAATAGTCAACTAAATTGGTTAATGGAACAACAAACAGCCTCAACACTCAAAACTGACAAGGTCTTAGAAAAGATTAAATCAGGCAAACGGCAAGCATTATGAGTAGTCATACACCATAAGGAAACAAAGAAGCGAAACCTTAAAAGGGATGTAATGTTATATTGATATAAAAATAATTTAGAGTTCTTCTTTAGCATTTATGAATACCATTAACAGATACAATTATTTTATAGAATCGTAAGAAATGTAAAAGCAATACTAATCTTTTGTCAAACCTGATGTTGACATTTTAAATCAAATAATCCCTCATTTGCATTATGTCAACTGTAAACGAGCGTCCAGTGATCACAACAGATATTTCATGCCAAATATAAGCATGTGGTTTTATATTGAGGTCAGGTAATTGAGGTTATATTGAGGTCAGGCTATATTGATCAACAGTTCACCAGATTCAATATTGCTCTATCTATTTAACCCTGGGCAGTATTGTGAGAGGTAAAATAACCATAAAGGCTCCAATAATTAGGTATTTAAATGTAAACTACTTAAAGTTTGCATTGAAATGTGTCATCATTTTCCTTTGTTACCAATACTTGTAACAACTACAAGAAACTCAATATAAAAACAAATGCATCATTAACAAGATTTATCTTCAACAGCGTTATGTCAAAGAATATCAACCTCAACCTACAGAAGTTCACCAATATTACCACCACCAGTCTTACTAATTTAAATGCAAAAAAAAGAGACCTGTATGTGTTCCCAACACTCAGTATCAGTACATGATTTTCCCCAATTTTCTGAAAACTAAATTGTATAAGTTAGGAGGCATCCCGTGATATCCAGCCACTTTCTGTGAGGAAAGTCAAGATGCGCTTCTTGAGGACCTTGTCCAGGTAGCTTGGCAGTCGGCTCTTAGCTGGAATGCCTTGCCTCTTCTGCAGGTAGTCCTTGATGATGATAGTTTTGACCGTCAGGTAGCGTGTGGGCATGAGGTTCAAGGAGCTGCACAGCACTTTCTCTCGGTCTGACAGGAGCTCGAAGCCGGAGAGATGTTCAATGGCAGCAAACTCTGTATCCTTTCCTTCCTCTCTTATCCCACTTCCAACTCCAATCCCTCCAGAGGCCCCACAGGCCCCGCCTCCAGAGCCTAGGCCACTCCCTCCCCCACTGCCCCGCTTAGAGGCGAACACGCTCTTGTTCTCCTTGCGTTTCTCCCTCTTATGGCGTGCCACCTCGTACTCGGCAGACTCATCCAGCCGCGTGATACCGTTGCGGCGGTAGCGCTGCAACTCTCGCACCTTGGCACGCAGCACACGCTCTTTGTGCATACTGTCAAACAGGTCCTCAAACTCCCGCTGGGCCATGAACTGGCAGAGCCCCCTCAGTTTGAGACGCTGCTCCTTCTCTTCCTTGGTTATCTTCCGCTTGGGCGTGCCCGGCACGGTGCTCAACCCCACCATCACTGAAGAACCCCCTGCACCCAGCACGCCCACGCCACCGGTGCCCACCACTCCAAGCAGGCCCGGTTTCTCTTTGTCCTTCTTGTCACGACCAAGGAAGGTGGGCACAAGGTTATAGTCCCGAGCAATGTTCTTGCGATGCTGGCGCTCCCGCAACTTGCGAACATACATGTCCACGTGGGCGCGCTTCATCTCGATGTCTATGTCCTCGTCGTCATAGTTGACAGAGAGACCACTAATCAGCTTCTCTGCATCCTGGTCATATTCCATCTCGTAATCGTCACGAAGCGGCATGTAACCTAGCTGCTGCTGCTCCACCAGGGTGATATCCAGTGGCAGCAGTGGAGTGGTGAGGCTTGGAGACAGCGGACCCCCGCTCGGACATGTGTGGTCTGTCACCCGGTTGGGAATGCTGTCAGGGATGCAGGCCTTGCCTAGGTTGCCATGGATGTACATTGTGACATAATGCTCCATAACCTCCTGGGGGGTCCGGGACGCCCCCACGTGCGCAGCCATGTCCTCCTGAAGGACAGAACACATACACACATAGTAGTACCACACACAGGCGTGATAGAAACATGTGCGGCAAAGCAAGCAATGGTACACAAATGCAGCAGTGGGATTGGCAGTGAATTGAGGATGATAAATTTAATATATAAATTATCAACAAAAGCACTTACATATAAACTAGTTCTGAGTGCAGTTAGTAACTTAGTAGTATTCAAGTTTTATAATAACTTTGGCCTACTAGTTACAGTATAGTTTACTTGTTACTGTAAAGTCGTTTACTTTGTGTAGGCCTGTATGAGTTACGTTTGACGAAAATGTGATTTACCCAGTTTCCGAATCCATATTGCTCGATGGCATCAAGAAGCAACTGCTCTTCCCTGCTTGTCCATCCTCCTTCTGCTTCAGAACCCCAAAGAGAGAATCGTCCGCCGTCGACTTGCTGGTAGCCGTGCCATCGCCGGTGATTCCCTATTTCCGCACCCGCCGAGAAGCACTCCGGGCACAGCTCGATGTCAGGGCAGTCGATGCAGCGTAGCCGTAGATGTGTAACATCTGAGAGACAATTTACGCAGTACTTCTTTCCTAGGTCGGCCATGTTGCTGGCGCCTGCTTGTTGTGGAGGCAGAGCTGCCGCGGAGGGCGGGCATGCGTACTACCCAGTGTGTGACGGGGCTGACTGCTGATCGTTAATATTCATGTTCAGTGGAAAACGCGCTGGTGATTCGCTCAGAGACTCCGTATCCAAGACAACCGATTAAACACGAAAGGTTTCGTTACGAAAGACAAGTAGGGTTAGTAAGTTTTGTTTCTTTATCATACTTCTAACTAACTATACGGCCCTGAAAGTAAGTATTATGTAATTCACACACATATATACACACACACAAATATATATATATACACATATACACATATACACATATATATACACACATATATATGAATGTGAATGTGTATGTGTATGTATATATATAGGCTATATATTAATAATATCGTTTTTAATATATCAGCTAGTGCTAATGCAAGAGGTGGACTCCACAGAAGATGACAGATCTCCTAACATTGATGCAATCAATGAAACACAAGCTGAGGTCACATCAGAGCAACCTGAAGAAAAGTCTGAAAATATGGAGGAAGCTGTGAGTGTCCCTGTTGGAGAATTAGCTATTTCTGAAATGCAAGAGGAGCTTGTATATAATCTCCCCACTCAAACTATTAGTTCACCTGGCATTGATGATGAACTGGAGAAGCCGTTTATAAGGCATGTTCTTTCACAGGAAGAAAGTGTCGATCATGCAGTCGAGGTTGAGGTTGCATTTACAAGACAGGTGGAGACGTCAGAGAGAGGGACGATCAGCCCGGTGCAGGTGGAGGAAGAGGAAGAGGCACTGGCTTCTGCAGGTCCTGAAGAACAAGACATTATCTTTGACAAGCACATGCAACTCCTCCAGCTTCATGTGGAGAAAGGGAAGTTGAACTGGCATAATGCCCAGCTGCAGGTGAAGTTGTCTGAGTACTTTAGGAAGAAGTCAGGGGAGAGCATCCAGCCTCAGAATTGGAAGCTTATCTCAGACGTGGAACAGAATTGCACCATGTACCTGGCCATCAAGTTGGAACATGCGAGAAACTCAGAAATCACTCAGCAGCAGGCCAGGGAGCTGAACATTTACATTATAGAGAGCAAAAGAAAGGTCAGTTGATTGGTGAAGACGCTTGATATTGTGTCTTCAGAGTGGGAAATAAACTTTTGTGGTAAAAAATGCTGCCCAATTATACCAGCCACTTATATTTTTATTATTTTTATTAAAATATATTTTAAAAGTGCACAAATTAGAATTACGTCAATACATTCATTGTATTAATACATTTGTCTCATACAATATATAATATGTATGTTGTCTATTTGTCTATTCTGTACATTGTACACTGTACTGAATGGCGATGATATCAGCAGGTGCTCATCCCATTCAGGCCTAAATGATCTTCGGCACTCGGCCTACGGCCTCGTACCTACGACCGAATCACAGCCGTGCGGATATTCAGTCTAACGCACTCCCTCTCATGTGTTATTGCTTAAATAAATTACGCACCACTCTGAAAAAATACCCGCATTTGACGGGTGCTAATTTCCCACACTGGGTGTCTTTCTAATGAAGTAGAAGTGACCTCCTGCAGTGGGAGGATTATGTTGTGCTTGGCAATGGGTACACGTTATATACACTGCCTTTTATTTTCTGCTCAGGTAGACAAAGAGTGTCAGGTCTTCACTGCCTTGAAGCATGACGTGGCTCTCATACTTCTGAGCCGACAGATAGGTAAACAGGCAGCTAAGGCCAAGATAGAGCAGATACTGGCATCAGAGGAGGCTCAGCAGGACAAGATAATCCAGCTGCTTGTGGAAAACATCAAGCTGCAAAAGATACTGACATTGGAAGCCATGTTTTCCACTAAACCAGAGTGGCAAGACTCAGAAAGGCTAAGGACTCACAACCAGGATGTAAGTGAGAAGATTGCAAAACGAAATGAAGACCTGCGCAAGTTGCGTAAGAAGACTGCAGGCACCATAACGGTGAGTTAAAAGTTTGTCAGAGCCAATCTTTGGTTAAAAAATTCATGATAGATTTTCAATTATCTTTTGTTTTCTGCTGGTGTTTATACCCAGGTCCTCACCCACATAAAGGAAAGATTCCAGTGGAATCAAATGCATAACCAGGTTAAGCGAGCCCAGCTGGCAGAGTTGGAGGTTATCATAGCCAAGGAAAGAGATCTTCTGTCCAGGCTTAAGCAAGCACGCAATAGCTTGCAGGTGGACAATCAGAAGCTGAAGGACCGCTGTGGACTTTTGGTGAATAACGTTCTCCTCAGAGACTTTGAGGACCAACTTGACACCTTTGTAGAGCTGGAGGAAGACCTGAGATGCTTAAAGCACAGACAAAACCAGGTGAACGCAGTGTAGAAAAGAAAGCTGTTGTGAAATTATTATAAACATACAATTACAGTAGACAAATTTGCATGCAAATACAAACTTACATTTTATGTATATAATATACATGATAATTGTCCATGATTTAAACTCATTCAAAATAAACAATGTATTTCACCATTTCATGTACTATTTGCTGCTTAATGTATGCCTTTGCCAACCTTTTTTATTTATTTATTGCCTAAGCTTGATTTTGAAAACTGCTTATTTTGTTAAAATGTAGTACCTCAAGTCCTTTGCAAAATTTAACACTTTATTCAAAACTACAGTATACAATAATTTATAATTGTATGAACCGCACACATGGTTCATACAATCTGATTCTGTTTGAACTAGTTACAGTATACTGCTGTGCTTAATCTAAAAGACATTTTTGATAACATAACATTTCTACTTTTCTCATGGTTTTCTAAAGGTTAGATTTTTTTCAGAGATATTGTTAGAGTAAAGTATGTACTTTACAATATATTGACCAAACATTGAATGCTGCAGACTGAAAATATGTATTTCTAATTCTAATCTAATTTATTTTTATACAATACTTCCGACCAAGTAATTTGATTGGACAAGAGGCATTCCAAGAGTGCTGATATTCAGTCTAATGCACTGGGACTTTTAACTTTGCATTTATCACTCCACTATACTGACGTTCTAATGCATTTCTAAAGGTTACATTTTGCACAGAAAATCTGAACATAACATATTCAGAATATTGTCTACACAAAAACATTTGTGGGGACAAAAAATAAAGCATGAATTACATGAATACATCCCAAGAATCAACTCTTCGTCTAGATGGCCATGCAGTTTATCATCATCACAGGCTGCTTGCTGTATGTCCTCTCGCAAGACAGTGAGCAAAGAATATTCTTCAAAGGCAAATCCTTGCACAGATCCTGCATCAGTTTGGTTGCAGGTGTTCTTCATAGCTTGAATGAGGGGTATCCTAACATAGGGCTGCAGATCATAAATATTCCACCATCATGACGAAAACAAATCCTTCCTCTCAGCTCATCTCTGTACTGTAATGATTTCCATCTGTATGTAATTGAAACATTTTGTTTATTTTTAAACTTAATTAAGATAGGTTATGATGTTAAAGCATGGTCGACAACTAGATGATTTCTCTTGATGGATAAATATAATACAAATATAGAGTAGATCTAAAGCTACAAGCAGAAAACATATGTTGCTTTATTTACACTAAACCATTATTTATTTTATGTCTACATATACCTATGTTTATTGTTATTGTTTATTGTTATTGTCTGTGTATCAATCCCACAGAACAAGCATTGTCTAATAGTCTGTAGTTGTTTGATAAATATACATGCAGGGTCTGTATATCTGAGGCTATACAGCACCCTCATATGCTTGCGAGGGAACCTTGGTAATTCCTACACTGAGGTTAGTGGGTGCAAGGGGACATCTACTGTTAACTAAACTGCTACTGGAATATACCCATCCTCCATCAGATTAGCATGGTGCTATACCATGGTGCTGACATTCTGACATACCAACAAAAAGGATAAGGTTTATATTTCTCTTATATTTCTTTCATTTTATTCCTTTAACCATTTTTATTTTAAGATATGTAATGTCAGTATAATGTTATGTATCTTTATTGTATTCCTTATGCACCTGTTTTAATCATCATGACCGAAAGAATGAGATCATGGGTACAAGTGGCGGAAATGGGTTTTCTCAGGAGGGTGGCGGGCTTCTCCATTAGAGATAGGGGGAGAATCTCGGCCATCCGTGAAGAACTCGGAGTAGAGCCGCTGCTACTTTGCATCGAAAGGAGCCAGTTGAGATGGTACGGGCATCTGGTAAGGATTTCCCCTGGTTGCCTCCCTAGGGAGGTCTTTCAGGCATGTCCAGCTATGAAGAGGCCTCGGGGAAGACCAAGGACTAGATGGAGAGATTATATCTCTACATTGGCCTGGGAACGCCTCTGGATCCCCCAGTCAGAGCTGGAAATGTGGCTCGGGAAAGAGAAGTTTGGGGTGCCCTGCTGGAACTGCTGCCCCCGCGACTCGACTACAGATAAGTGGATGAAGATGGATGGATGGATGGGATGTACTTTTGTATTTGTTTATGGGAAGTACACGTATTCCCTCACTGTAAAGCACTTTAAACTGCAATCCTGTATGAAAAGTGCTAGATAAATAAAGATAATTAGGGGTCAAGCAGCGAAGCTGCTGACACCTATTGTTATTGTTAGTTTTTTTATTAAGGGCCTAGCCACGAAGTGGCGAAGCCCTTATTGTTATCGTGCGTTTTCTTCTTCTTATTATTATTCTGCCATTGAAGTCAATGGCAACCCCTAGAACCGTGTGGTAAAAAGTGGCGAATTTTGGCATGCATGTAGAGGTGCCATTCATCTGCCATTCCACCTATTTTCATCCTGATCCATTGCTCCCTATAGCGCCACCAACAGGTCAAAGTTGAGGTAACATAAAATATCATAACGTTTGAACCGTGCAATGGAAATTTACAAAACTAGTCTCTGCTGATTCCCTAGACACTCCCGAATCCAAAGCACCATGTTACGTCAAAATCCGTCAGGATAGATTTTCCGCCATCTTGGATTTTCTGAAAAACCTACTTTTACGAACTCCTCCTAGGCCGTAAATCCAATCTTTGCTAAATTTGGCGTTGTCCATCCATAGACCACGCTTATCAAAAGTTATTAAAAGAATGTTGATAGACTAAGTAATTTGCCTACAATCGGCCAATGAAATTCAGAGGCGTGGCCTATATCAACTTAAAGAAAAATATCTTGTGACAGGAATGTCTGATCTTCACAAAACATGGTAAGTACATGTGGTGCCCTAGTCTGAAAACCTTTTCTTAATTTTGATACGTCTCCACTAGGGGCGCAATAACAATAACATTCACATTTTGGGCTGTATTTTTGTGATGCTTTGACCAATCTACATGAAACTTCAACTAGCCCTTCCGACCAATATCCTTTTGACCCTCAAGAAGTTTGGTGGGTTGCCATTAATCATGCCTATAACACCATCAATTACTGATAATCAGGAAGTGATGCTGTATCTTTGACAGACCTTGTCCGATTGAAATGAAACTTGACAATCGACCTCTCCCCCGTGTACTGACCTTCCCCAAGAAGTTTCATCGCAATTGCTAATGTAGTTTTTTGAACAGCGCCCTCTATAATGTCAAAATCTGGTCACAATCTGAATTTCTGCGTATAACTTTTACAGTTTTATACAAAATGTTGATTATGTCACATCAGTAGATTCCTGAGGTTCTCCTCAATCCATCGAACTATATGTGGTCTCAATGCGTCAGGTTAGATTTTCCGCCATCTTGGTTTTTCTGATAAACATACTTTTACAAACTCCTTTTAGGCCGTTTGTTCAATCTTCACCAAATTTGCCAAGTATCATCTATAGGCCATGCTTATAAAAAGTTATTAAAATAATGTTGATAGACATTGTCATTTGGCTACAATCGGCCAATGAATGTACACAACGTGGCCTAATTAAACTTAAAAGGATTTCTTAAAACAGGAAAGTTTGATTTTCACAAAACTTGGCAAATACATGTGGCTGGTCTAACTGGTCTAAATAGCTTTACATAACATCTGTCACATTTGTCCACTTGTCCACTACTAGGGGGCGTAAAACAATAACAGTCACATTTTGTGCTGCATTTTTGCAATGGTTTGACCAACTGACTGGAAACCATCCATCCTTTTAGACCAATGACCCTTTGACTCTCAATATGTTTGGTGGGCGTGGCTTTCCATTAACCACACCTACAATGCAATCAAAAAATGCAAATCATGAAGTTTCATGTCACGCCTCATCCGACATGAAACTTGAAACACTAATTCTGTTTAGTGTGTCAACCCTTTCCAAGACTTTTCAAGGTAATTGCATATTCCGATTGATGCGAAACTTTGTAGTTAAACTGCTAGGGTTGCCATGGGTGTGCCTGAGGCTTTCCTGCACCTGCCAATTCTGCCGATTTATGCAAAAATTGTTGGTAGAACTGCAATGGGTGCCCTGGGCGTGCCAGAGCTCATCCTGCCCATGCCACCTTGCCCAAAGCTAGGCCTGATCATTGCTGCTTGCAGCTATATTTATTATTAGGGGTCAAGCAGCGAAGCTGCTGACACCTATTGTTATTGTTGTTTTTTTTACTATTATTATTATTATTATTATTATTATTATACCGCCAGATTTTCAGGTTTCGGCATGTTCCACATGCAGCCTTAGCACGAAACTTGCCACATTGGCAGACATTCACCCAATTAGGAAAAATCTCAAATTACAATATGATGAGATCAAATCTCTCGCACCACCAACAGGTCAAAGTTGTGATTTTAAAACGGGCATATCTCCTGACGGCTTCAACCTACAGACCCCATCCAGGGGTCATATGATAGCTCTTCTCATGCCCTACAACTTTGCAAGAGGCCATTTTGAAAT
>JAODUH010002645.1:0-11891 GCA_027564835.1 Typhlichthys subterraneus | reverse complement strand
TAATGCAGCAGCGCAATGCTAAGCCCATCAATTTCCATCATACATGCCCTGTCCAGGGTTATCCTGGCTGGGGAGGGGGGGTAACTCTTACAAGGACGATTGGAATCACACGCTACTGTAATGTGTGCCATTGAAAACATGATAGCAGCTATTTGACAACAGATGGAAAATATTGATATCGTAACATTATTTAAAATATATTGGGCTGGGATTTGTATTCTGCTATTGAGCTCTCTGAAACAATGATTAAACCCTGGAATGGATTAGTCATATTCTAGGATAAATGGGTATCCACTACTGTTGTTCCCCAGTACTATTTCTATATATACTATAACACTAGTCGTTAGGACAGTCATTATTTTCTAGCTTCAGCAACTACACTTCCCATGAGCCTTTGACAGCACGTAATCAAAGTGACAAAGTGCTTGGTCTCACTCTTTTGGGTCTATCGTTATATTGAGTTACAACGCTGAATTAAACTGATTCAGTATGGACTACAGTAATTGCTCAGTTTCCGAACAGTTAAGGACTCAATGACACACTAGCATCCTGTACTAGACTTTCTATTCTTTAATTATAAATTGCTATGATATTTTGAAAACAACGTTCTTCTACTACAGAAAACAGAGGTTGTGGATAAACACATTATATTATAATATATTATAATATATTGTACACATGTTTAACTAATGTTATCTGGTACAACACCACCATTAGATCAGCCTTAGTATGATATCTGGTTTGTAAAGGTGTTCAGCTAATGGTGGTGTTTTAAACTATCCTCTCCTCCAACAATGCGGCTCAATAGACAACCATCTAGGATATACATAATTCACTGTGAGCATGTTCATATTCAAACTAAGGCAAGACATCAGTGATAAGAAATTCACAACATTAAAACCGGTCCTTAGGCATTGCTGGGATAATGGCCAGGAAGAGCTGTCTACTACAGCGCCAACTGAATAATTTAAAATCCCCATTATATACCTTAAAAATTTTAAAAGCCCTAATCTTAACTCAATCTGGCCTTTATGATCTAAAAGTCTGTTCAATCTCAATCTATGTCCTATGCGTCTTTCTGCTTTCTGTGTGCAGGTATGTGGTTGTTAGAGGAATTCAACCTTACAATACTCCGCTTCAGACACTCACACATACGTACAGTAAATAGAAAAATATCCCTTTAAAAACATTAATGTGACATTATATTATGTTTTATTACTGACTCATTAGTCTCTCTCTCTCTCTCTCTCTCTCCCTCCCTCCCTCTCTCTCCCCCCCCCCTCTCTCTCTCTCTCTCTCCCTCCCTCCTCTCTCTCCCTCCCTCTCTCTCTCTCTCTCTCTCCCTCATGTTCTACATATGATGCAACTCCTTGTTATTCCAGTGTGTGCCCTATAAGCTCGTATGGCATTGATTTTTTAGTTTTTTTTTTGTGGCTAATTTTAGCATCCCTTTCTGTCCCTGTTCCGCTGCCTGCAATTATTTATAGCACACACATCACATCTCTGAGCCTACCTACAAACACGGTGGCTGTGCTTGTTTATGACACAGTTATACAGGGCTAATGCACATTTACGATCACACACTGACTGTGTCATTCTTTTCAGGGAAATGTGCTAATCTTTTCCGCCCTATCGCTGCTTATTATCTGCTAATCGCCTGCTATACACTGCCAAACCGTGCCAACATCACCAATAGCTTTCCCGGGGGGTAGGACAGCTTGACGCTAGGGTGGTGGACTCCCCTCCAAACGGTCCTGGGTTCGATGCTCAACACGTCCACTATGTTTACTTTCAGGCATCAATGAGCAAGATGTCTGACCCCTACCTAACACTTGGTTACTGGTTACACAGTAAATGTGTCTGTAAGTGACCTGGTTTTAACCCACGCAGGCGTGTGAGTTATTTAAGCCTCTTCTCAGGTTGGCCTCTATGCTACCAAACACGGGTCAGCCGCACTAGCAAGCATTCAGACAAAAGGTACCACGGCATACATAGGTGAGTCAGAGAGATGTCAATCAAACGAGGTCTCTACAGTCCTCAGGAGAGGTCAAACAAGGCACGCTAATTCTAAACACGTCTGGGTGGACAGCGGAGGTATGTGCACCTTCTAGCATTGTAAAAGGTGATTAACCGTTCAAGACACTTTAATTACACCAAAAGGTTTTTGTATTTATCACTCTGTAAAAGCTGTTCGTGGCCGTGCCTGAAGAGTGCAACGACCTGCTTTCATCACCCTTGACAATAATTTTAATTAATGTCTCCTCACCTGCTGTAATTATTCAGAGAGGGTATATATTGTTCAGCATAGCACCTTGGAGACTGAACTCCTACAGAGATAATACCTAATAACATCTGTACATTTGACGAATGTCTCCTTAAAGCATTCACAAGTCTGGTCTCAGTGCATGAAGTACTGTCCCACCAGCTGTCAATCAGAACTGAGGCTATTTCTGGCTGTAGCCAGTGTCCGCTGTTTAAACAACAATGACTGGGCTACTACTAGGTGGAAGTAATCAAGGGGAACACAAAGGAATGTAATTAACATACTTATTGATTAAGGTAGCGTCTTTCTATTAGGAGCAGAAAGTGGGGTCTCAAACAACATCTGCATTTGGCTTCAATATGATCACGGGTCATATTGAGGGGGAGTTGTGTGTTTAAATGGTAAAGGGACTGCAATTTATTTAGCGCCACTCAAAGTGCTGTACATTCACCCAGTCACACACACATTCACACACCAGTGGTGGTGTTAGACATGCAAGGTGCCATCTGACCACCAGGAGCAGTATAGGGTTAGGTTTCTTGCTCAAGGACACCTTGACACCTGACACACCTGTCTCCCTGCTCTACCCATTGCCTCAGTCAGTCCCTGTTCAGCCTGGATGTCTACAGTCACAGTCTAGGATGAAAACAAAGGCATTTTGGTTGTGGCTCCTAGACTGTGGAATAACCTTCCCATTTTAATCAGGTCATTCCCCACCACTGAGACATTTAAGTCTTGTCTTAAAAACAGCCTTTATGCGTTGGCATTCCAGACTGTTTAGGGACACGTGTTGTATAGTAATTTGTTTCATGTTTTAATGTTTTATTGGCTTTTTAATTGCATAACTGTACAGCAATTTGGTCACCACTGGTTGTTTTTAAATGTGTTTTAGAAATAAACTGACTTGACTTGACTTGAGGCCAGCATTCATGTTTTGCATTTTAAAACATAATTTCTCTAACGTCTTATGCTGGGTGAGCAAATGCACATAAACTGAACAGTATTTTACTTTAACTTATCGTAAGATATACAACCAATAATCATATGAATCCATGGTGTGGGCTTTTCTAAGATTTTATTTGGGATATGTTGACTCACAGCTGTATACATATTGTATCTCGACCGCAAAATAAATAACTAAATAAATAAAGAACTAAACAAAAGCAAACACTACGGGGCAAACAAATAAATAAAAACAAACATGCCGTTAATACTTCCCATTCCGTCACTAAACAACAGTGCCACTGTGAAGTTACTGTGAGAAATGTGTAGCCTATAGACTCTTTTAGCACAAGGAACATTGTACATTCGGGGGAACGGGACTGCAATGTTCCAGAAAAGCATCTCCGCATCAAGATAAAGCGTATAAATTGAGATAAGACACCACTGAGGGATTGCATTGGTTCCTGCCTATACTCTGCTAAAACAGGTTGTGACAGGTGTGTAATTTTAGGTTACAATGGGGCTGTGATGAGAAATGACGCTTCCTTTTAACTGCTTATAGGTAAATTGGGGGTTTCAGAAGAGGGACATGAATGCAGGCGGCTGACAGGGAAACATTAATTCTGCTCAGGCACTGCAAGTGTTTACACTGCATCCCTCCCAAATGGGCGGTTTTACAATGCTCACAGAATCAGGTAATGATGCTATAGATGCTATACGGTAGAATAGATGCTGGAGACACACAAGATACACAAACAAGATACACAAACAAGGTGGAGAGAGTGGGGATGTTTTCACCTGCCACATCTGCGTGCCTGCTTGTTGTGTTTCTTCCATGTCTCCGTTGTGCATCTGTTGTGTGTCTTTTATGTGTGCCGTCAAGTGTGCGTGGACAAGTGTGTTTATCACCGCAAATACAGTAAAATGCTTTTACTGTAAATGTGTAATGTGTGTCAGAAAATGGTAAGTACGGGGAATATTCACAAAAAATGTAGTTGAACGTTTAACAGAGTGGTTGACGGGGATGACAGACAGAAAGTATTGTTCGTCGGACAAAAAGGCAGATATGACGGAAGATATCGGCCTTCTGTTTGGTCAGACTGCATGTCAATAAAAACTATGGCGATGTTGAGTTGTTGGTGGGCCTACTGGACTATGGCTGTAAAATGTTACGTCAGGTTACGATTTAGTAACATTTATTTTTGGTTTGATAAAACACTGCCCAATCTATTATTGTGTTTTTAGTTGCAAATTCCATATAAACAGCATTATATACAGTAAGACTAATGTTATCGATATCTGAAGACAATGCCATCGCTATGTAAAAGACATCGATTCATTGTGACATCTCCCAGTTCAGCATTAATAGAACTTAAAGTATGCAGTTGAATAACGAGAGAGGAAGCGCCTGGTTACATTTTCAATAGGATAATGTGATTTGAAATTGAGAAATGGAGCACACAGCCAGTGGAATAGCTTGTCTGTGACAGTTAGGGAAAGAGGCTTGGGCTGAATTTGCCCAACTTCATTTGTAGAAGCTGGATAAGTAGCCTGGTTGATTAAATGGAGCTCCTCTCCTGAAACTACATTAAAATAAAAAGAAATGAGTCTGACCGCGTTGTCATAGAGACTTCACCTGAAGACAAGGAATGGCCCCATGTGAAATGTAATATAAGCCTTCTGCGAGACTATTTCAGGGGCCAAATGGTGAATCATAGGAAAATAAATCTATATTAGAGCTGTGTGAAGTAAATCAGAATTACCTAACATTTCTACATTCTACAGTGTTTCAACAACCATTTTATCTGGAAAGGGTTACTCAGCTGCAAGCCCTAGGCCTGAACACCTTCCATTACCGCCACCAATATGGTTGTATTAATGCTGATATGGTCTAATGACATTTTATGTAACATTGGAACAATAAACCCCATGTATGTGACAAAGGGATTGTTTATAAAGCATAACAAAATATCAATCCCTTGACTGAGGGCACTTTTGCTTGGTGATCTTATAGTATTTGGTGTGTGCTGTTCATCTTCGATTCTATGGCAGTTGTGGCAGATATGAAGATAAGACTACATTCAGGTCAATACATTGTGTTAAGTTTCTGTTTACTTTTTAACGGAGGCTTACTTGTATTCAAAACCAGGCTTGTTTGCACCAAACATATTTAACTTTTCAGATAAGGTACACCTTATGTATTATGACAGCTACTGTTCTATGTTCTATGACTTTCTGCCACTAGTCATACGAGAGCACCAGCATTTTAGCCAGGCTCCGCCAGACTATGCTCTCAACAAAATGTATTTAGCTGAGATTATAGTCTGGAAACCCAGATATCTGTCATGTTCTGCTGCCCAGTCCATGTCTCCCCTGTGTTTTAGTCCTTGTTTTCCCTGTGTTTCTGGTCTTGCCCGAGTTGATTGTCATTAATTTCACCTGCCACTCGTTGTCTGTGTCCACTGGTCTGTCTTGTGTTCCTGTATTTAAGCCCCAGTGTGTTCTGTTGTCTTTGTAGAATTATCATTTTATGTCTGTGCCCTGTGGTTTTTGTATCTGTCCTTTTGCAATTAAAAACCCTGAAACCAAGCGATCAGCGTGTCGTGCATTTGGGTCCACCCTGCAGGAGAAGCTGACAGATATCACCCTGCTGGCGGCCCAATCAGCGTGTGTTATGAGATAATGTTGAAGTCAAGGGTGTTTCAAAATGGCGGTAGAGCTAGATGAGGCGATCAAAACAGCTGCAGCAACTCCGATTGGTTCAGTGCTGTCCAATAGTTTCACATTAACCAGAGGTCTACGCCAAGTAGAAAACGACTGCCAACACTTCCCAATGGAGCGTGGCCAGACCTATTCACACAGACAACCAGCGTCTCAGACCAAAACAAAACCTTGGGCCACACATCTGACATTAAAACAAAGAACCGAGGGTTACAACACACAGATGGAGTGTCATGTCATTCTCTGCTCAGTACACCATTGCTCCGCTATATCTTGACACAAAAAATAGCAGTTTGATGCTTATTAATTTATCAAACTGTCGCTGTTTCACAATAATTAAGTATTGCTATTGTATTAAGTGAAACATGAAAGACAGTGGGATATATGATTTTATAATAAATTATTTAGTTGTCTTTATCGGATAATTTGTTGATCCTGTTAAATATTGTAACAGTTACATTTGTATTTTACTAATGACAATACCATTCCATATGAACACTGTAAAACCAATTCTGCATAAAATAGCCTAACAGCCTATACATCTTAATGCCCAACAATATACTGTACTGTAGCTTTCTCCAGATCTCTCTTTAGTGAAGATACTCAGATTCTTGATGCTCACATTGTTTTGGTATAATCTCTGAATATGTTATTCATGCCATCCTTATAAATCTTTTCCATAATTATAATAACTATCTGTATACAGTATCCTGTGTGCGTGTGTGTGTGTGTGTGTGTGTGTGTTAGAGACTGACATTTCTTGCCTGCGGGATGGGAAACAAAATAATAATTAATCACGGTATTGGGACGGGACATAAAAAAAAGTCAGTGGGAGTGGGCGGGACCGGGAATCGTAATCACACTATGACGCGCAATTTTATGGACAAAAACATTTATGTTAATAAACTATATATATATATATAATATATATATTATATTTAATTTTTAACTAAATTCTAGTTGCCCGTGTCTACTTATGCTCTCCTGTTTGCTTTGGTGTGCTTTTGGTGAAAAGAACAAACAATATTGTTTCATTTTTTTCATCATCTACGGCTGTGATCTGTAGGCTACTGGCTTTTCTTTGTTTTTTCTTACTCTAACTGACAGACTCCGGTCAAAAAACATTTTTTGGAATTGGGAAGCGAGTTTTTCTCAATTTTTTCATGGGATTGGGATGGGAGAGGTTTAAAAATACACTCCCGTGTCACCCTCTGGTTGGTGTGTGTGTGTGTGTGTGTGTGTGTGTGTGGGTGCGTGTGTGTGTGTGTGTGTGCGTGTGTATGTGTGTGTGTGTATACTGCCTCTCATATATATATACTGTGCATACACACACACACACAGTATATATAGTTTGCATATCTATTGCACGTCTCTCTTCATCATCCCTTCAAACACAGGGTGAGGATGTTGACATTGCAGTGAGCAGGGGGAGAGATAATCTGCTGTTGGATTATAATGGGATTAGATCTGTGTTCTTGTGTTGGATCAGTGTGTGGGCAGATGAGGCAGGCTCAGACACAATGGAGTCACAGTAGCCTGTACCATCACCGCTTGTCTCGCAGTGAAATGTACTACTTTTTTTACAGCATTAAGTCTAATAAAAAATGTGTTTAAAATCACGTCTGACGATGCATTTTGCGTAACATCAACTTGTTTAAGTCACGTGTTTCTAACAATCTGTCTGAAGTTATGTATGTGTAACATCATTTTCGTCAAACCTAACAATTGTCTAACCTAATGCTCTAAATTTAAGTGTTTTTTTTGTACTTTAACTAAAATGTGCCACTTTTGCTGGCACATACAGTACAGTATAGGCTACTACTGTACGAACTTTAAATGCTAAGTGATCAATCTGAAACCGAACAGCAAGCTTGGCCAAGCACACTCAAACTCCATCAGGGCTTAATTTGTGCCGGAGCACGCTGGAGCATACTCCTTTACCTCTCAGATGGGGACCGGCACCTATTTGATTGGATCTGGCACCTCATTTACTGCCAAAAACTAAAACATAGCCTGCTTCTCGTTTATTTCAGTTTTTCATTTTTTGTCCTTGTTTTATTTCCATATGCTACACATTCCTTAATGTCACTTAATCACTTGTTAATGCATTTTAAATCTGATGTAATAAGATAAAGATGTCAATCACTGAGGCGTAATATATAGAATATTGAACAGCAAATCATTGGAGGTGACTAATGCAGCGTCAGCACCAAGGTAGGCCTAAAAAGTTTATAAATATCCAAAGATCAAAGAAAAATATGAATTATTCATTAATTATTACATGTAAATAATAATGCATATTTACTATTTAGTTGTTTATGGTGACATGGTGTCCGATGTGCTCCAGGCACTAAGTAAATGTTTGTGTGGTGGGACATATATCCCTCCCCCCTGACGTCCCAGACCAGCACCCTCTCTGTGCTCTGGGACGTCCTGGTTAACAAACTAAGCACTGAACTCACACACTTCATGTGTGCATGTCCCCTCTGGAGGTCCAGCCACTCAACGTTGCATATAGACACATTATAAAATATTTAAACTGCATAGGAATGGGGAGTATATAGAGTTGTAGCTAAAGTAATTGATTTCTGAATACTAGCATTTCACTTTGGTAAACCCCTTCCCCCGGGCTCAAAGCAGTCTGAGGCCTTTAGCCTCTTTGAAGGCAAAGAGCAAAAGCTGAAAACAATGTTTTCCCCGGTTTTCGTCACTTTTTTGTGTGGCAAAACTTGCATGCACCTTTTGTGCGTTGATGACTAGAGTTCTGGGTTCAGCTAGGCACACACACAACACAGAATGGAAAACAATACGCTGGCTTCCACTGAACCTGTGCATGGTACTGTAGCTACTGGAACACATTCAGGCACTTATTTATCATTAACAACTACATTACAATACTACACACTATATTACTTGATGTTTTAGGATCATAGTACAATGATCTGTCATTGTACTGGCTGCATGTGGGTCTGGTTAACAACTAAACAACAGGCAGAAGCTTTGCAACGCTGGTGCAATCCGCTTGCCCTCTACGCTTGCCCTCTCTCCATCTGACGGGCTGATCTGAGCAGTTCCCACTTGTCCCACAGAGACGGAATCCTGGACCTTGAACGCTGAGTAAAATGGCTGTCGGGGAGAAATTGATCGGTGCGGTGCCTTTGCCTCAGTTGTGAATGCGGTAAAAGACCTAGAAGGCGTAACAACCGCTGAGATTTGTGTAGCACACGTCCTGCTGTGACATGAAAAGGAACAGCTAATAGAAAATATTTTTTCTTTTTTTAAACTGTTAAACGTGTAGCGTTTCCCTCAGACCTGTTCTCCAAAGAGGGAGAAATAATATGCCCTAGAGGATAGAGGGTAAATTGGACTCAAGTGTGTGTAATACATCATTCACTGACACGTGATGGAACAAAGATAACCCAGGCGCTGTCACAGCACGGGAAATAGTCCCCTGACCAGCAGAAACGTGTATATACAGTATATGCATTTTCAATGAAGACCATTATCAACAGGTGTCACAGTACTGTAACCTGACATGCCAGATGGCTAGTTACACACAGCACACTGTCTGGGGAGCCGTCCGTTGAAACTGGTGTTTAAAGGGCAGGCAAAAAAAACAATATTTGGCAGCTGATTGGACGAACCTGTGAACCAGCGGAGGCAGTTGTTAAAGCCGCTCTTGTCGAAGACAGTCGGGAGGAAAGTGAAAAGACTTTTCCATTTAGAAAAAGGCTTTACTACTCTAGTAAATTCTAATAAAACTGCTGCTATTGCAGCATCTACTGTTATAGGAAGCCCCAATGTTGTATTAGAGTCGCTTTCGCTGCCATAACGACTAAACCACGCCAGTGGCAAACAGTGTGACGCAAATTGGTCGCAACACACGGTTGACTGGACAGAAGCACAAGAAGTCAAACTGACCGGTATGTCAGTCAATATATCATGAGAAACCTGCCCACGCAAACATGCATCCATACACCCCTAGTAAAGCTCACATTCTTCTCAAATTAATAATGTGCTGTAAACAGACATCAAAGGGCTACAGCAGTCACGCACATGCACACACACGCACACGTACGCACACGTACACAGTGTGACAGTCATAATCAGGCGGGGGAGAATGTCAGTCTCTTTGTCAAGCAGAAGAGGCTGACAGAATCAATTAGAGGCAGGGAGAATAGAGAATACTAGATTCAATTAAAGTGACAGCTTTCCCCATAGGCACAAGGCTCACTGTGCCATTATTCAACCGGTGCGTGTGTGTGTGTGTGTGTGTGTGTGTGTGTGTGTGTGTGTGTGTGTATGTGTGTGTGAGTGAAATACACTGTTTTTCAGAGCCTGAGGAGGAGGAGGTTTCTCTCCATCTGCCCCAAGGTCAACAAAAGCTCTGTTAGGGATTTAAATGGACAAACACACACACACACACACACACACACACGCACGCCCACACGCACACACACACTCACACTTTGGTTCTAATTGCAGTGTGAATATCAACATTACAGTTCATATACCCCCTCTGATGCTTGAGGAAGAGACATGTGTGTCTACTGGTCATAAAGATGTGAGATGTGTGTGTGTGTGTGGGGTGGTGGCACTGTAACAAGCCTGATTATGAAGGGTCATTATTACAGCAATCATTCTGATACATTCTGTGCCTTGATTTACCTCATGGACGTGCAGAGAAGCTCAAACCAACAGGACTAGAACATCTCTTGAAGGGCGGTCTCTCGGCCAGACATACAAACAGCGGAATAGGCTATTTGATCCCTTTTACAATGCTCACACACAACTGGATATATATCTTTGTAATCTAAGGCAAAGCAAGGGAATGGAGCTATTTCTCCCTTTAAACCCCATTTCCAAGGTTTCAGACATTATTCGGGGGAGATCTTTCTTTGTCCAATTTAACATTCCAGAGTAGCATGTTTAGGGTCAGCATACTGTAGGAGTAGCATGTTTAGGGTCCGTATAGGAGATGTTATAGTATAACAAGTAAGTTTAACCTCTTTATAGTATATTTGTACCTTTTAGTGTAAACATACATTACTCCTGACCATAATTAATGTTTTGCGTCCACTCACCATAAAGCAGTTTGGTCTGCGTTGCTCTACATCCATTTATAAGCATGTTATATTGTTATAAATACTGTTCCTTTAAGCTTACCATCATGTTTTAATGTGTGCATTAGAAACCACTGATACCATGAGAGAGGAACTGTAACTAGAGGCTCCCTAAATGTACTTGACTTGAAGTTAAAATGGCAACCTGCTAACGACTGTAATGATGGATATAATTGCTGAATGATGTAAGCGAGCCTGGTTTAGTGGTTTCTGTCGGTGGCATGGTTTGTTAAACAATTAGTCATACAGTATCTTCTACTTTCTTTCATTTCTTTTTTGCTATTTCTTGCTACTTTTCAAGGATTATTTGAGAATTTCAAACATGTAAGTAGACTTAATTATGGCTTTTTTATCGCTGTATCTGTCTAATACAATACGCATAACCACATTAACAAAAACACAAGTACCAGATGTAAACAAGCGGCCATTGCTGGGGTGGTGTCTCCATACAATATAATGAAACAACAAAACCAAGAAGACACCTCAAACATTGCTGGGAATACACACACACACACACACACACGCACACACGCTCTCATGCACGCACACACACGCACACACACACGCACACACACGCACACACACAAACACGCACACACACACACACGCACACACACACACACCATAAACACAGAGATATCTCCTAAGACAGGTAAGCTTACTGTGAGCCGGTCCTCCTGTTTATCACAACTATTGATCCAGTCACCCGAGGGCCACTCAGAGAGAGAGAGAGTGAGAGAGAGAAAGAGAGAGAGAGAGAGAGAGAGAGAGAGAGAGAGAGAGAGGGAGTGAGAGAGAGAGAAAGAGATGGAGAGATGGGGAGAGAGAGAGACACAGAGAGA
>JAODUH010002644.1:0-11892 GCA_027564835.1 Typhlichthys subterraneus | reverse complement strand
AGAGGGTGAATTGGATAATGATGTGGCCCTGTGGGTGTTGTAAGGAGATAATAAAGATATGTGCATGTGTACTGTATATGCTATATGAGTTTCAAACCAAAACAATGTACGCCGTTTCTTTTTCTTTTTTTACCACAAGGATCATAAATCCAGAAGTAGACCTTTAAAAGACTGACCATGTTCTCTGGTCCCTGAAAGAGCAATAATACAGTTGTCTCTGTTCATTATGCTGTAACACAACATTGAAACATTTTGAGTCACTGCAGAAATGCCCTTGACTTCACCATCACTTCACTTAAGCCTGACCCACAAAAGACTGGCAAAACAGGGCATCTCAATCCTGACAATGAAGAGAGTGCCTGTGAGACAGTGGAAATAACAGAGAGAGAGAGAGAAAGATTGAGCCCTGAGGATTACCGGCGTCGAACCAGCCATGGCATTTTGACTGACAGCGAACGAAAAAAAAAAATATATATAAATATATATAATATATATCAGAGCAAGGTGGGGAAAAAAGGAACAGAGCAACACCTTGCTCTGTTCTTCTTCCTAGACAAGACTTGTGTCAAGAAATGCGGGGTGCTCAAACGAGACATTATTAAAGTCTGAGCCAGCAGGGGATGGATTCACTCCACCACAGAGCCCCGTTGACTTACAATGGGCCCCCCCCCCCCCCCCACACACACACACACACACACTCCTGCTCTATTCCCAGCGGCGCTGCAACTTGTTTGGCAATGATTTAATACCCTATTCAAATGAAATGTTTTTATTTGAAAGTGAGGGTAAATGGCCAACAAAGGACAGAAAAGCACAAACTATCATTCCCTTCTTCTTTCTGGACAAGACTGTCAAAGTGATACATGTAAATGAGTCTCTACGTTGGAGTATGTGGTGAAATACATGCATCTTGAAACACCATGGCATATTGCTACTCTTTTTTCAGTGATCAATTGCTGCCAAGTATTAGCCGCGTTCTGCGTCATTAGAATTCCAGCCAGGCGTTCCGTAACTCCTTCATGGGAAGAGGACAAGCTATTAATGTTAAGGCAACATGATGTATTCTCTCAGTCTGTGTCAGTTCAGCTGCTATATTTTTCTTGGCCATTTTGCACTCTGCCTCCTGATAAAAGTATAAGTTATGTGTTATGGGCTGAAGTTCAAAATGCTCCAGACTGTCTCTGGCCTCATAGCCTGGTGAAGCAAGTTTATTTGTGCCCTTGCCTACATTAAATACACAGGCAGGGCAACTCAAAGTGCTGTACATAAATGGCATTTAATAAGACATACTGTAAATAATGAAACAAAAACACAAAAAGAAAGTAGAGCTTGAGTAGAGAATTAATGTAACATACATTTGTCAAAGTGCAATTTTAAGTAGGCAAAATACATATAATAAAAGGTTAGCCTAACCTAGTTATTAGTTTTAAAAACGTGTCCTCTAACGGTTAGAGGACACATTTTTAGCCTGGGTTTAAATGTATATTCCATAGGCATACTTTCTCTGATCTTCCAGAAGTCCTGTTTGTTCCACTTCCAACTGTAACAGATTTAAATGCCCTTCTGCCAAATATTTACTTTTCGTCTCCACCAACTGTTCATCACGGTCCATAATTCTACTGCGAGAGCAAGTCAGGGATCTAATGTGGTCTGAAGCCAATTCGTTTATAGACATTTATAGATGAACGTTTGTAAAATCAACTGTGACACTGGGAAACCAGTGTAGATAAATGTTGCTTTTTGGGTTGTTAGACATTCGTGAAATTCACGCTATCTGAAAGAGATCTACTCTTAATCCAACCCCTCAGCAACTTAGCACACAAGCAAAAGAAACATTTTGATATAGGCCTACATACAATACTAGTTGCATGCCACAATAAAGGACATTTATAACGGAATTAAATATATTACGATTATGATTGATTTTAGTATTAAAATGTCCTTTAAAACAAGCAGATTTTGCTGCAGCACACAACATTGAGAAGCCATTTGGTGTGGAAAGCTCCCTGAAGCTAAGAAATAAAGATGCCTTTAGAGGAAGACAATAAATATTTTGCTGTTCCATTTCAGACTGAAGATGAAGAGGTATTCAGCTTTGATTAAAATAGATGATGCAACTCTCAAGAGGACAGCGAGAGACACTGCAAGGATGACTTTTATCTCTTCAACAAAATAGAGGAGATTTTGACTTTGTCATCGAGTCCCTTTACAATGGAGTTAACAGCCACCTGCGTCAAGCGGTGCTGATCTAGTGATGACCGCCTTTTGATTTTAGAGGTCAGAGAACCTAAGAAGGTTGTCTCCTACAGTAGCACATTCCCATTCCACCCTCTTTTGAACTTGTTCTCACTTCAGTTTCAATGACATGGTATTTCTGGGTCGTTCAAACGGAGTTGATGCATAACTATGAGCAGATAACAAACAGTGTATGAGGTAAGGATCAATAGACTGCATAATGAACAGCAGGCCACACAGAACCCAGCAGGCTTAAGAGCAAACTGGAATACTTAAATAGGCTTAAATGTGTAAAGTCTGGCTTTTATGGATAATAACATCTTTTGGAGTGGGTTAGAAGGAAACATTTGACAATAGTGAAGTAGCCTATCATATGTTTATGCCACTTTTAATGCATCCAAAGCAATTGGTGAAGATACTGTAAATAATGCCAGAATAATAGTTTTTGCCTCTAAATAATAATAAATGTGTTGTGTAACTCAAGTGACCATACAGTACGTCTTTCCAACATGTCTTTCAGTAATCAGTAGTGATGGATTGGTGAATTTCATTGAAAAACCTGCATATTAATTAGTCTACACAGGGTGGCAGTATTACATGTAGCCATGCACAAAGGGAACTTCCTTAGCAATTATTATTTGTTATCTTTAACTAGCACGTTCCATAATAAATTATCCATTTGTTATAGATTACATTATTCATTTAAATTAAACATGATCTTATTTCAGTAAGAACCAAGCAACTTCCAACACACACTGTTGTTCAGATGGTGGAAAGTCTAAGGACAGGGTGCTACTTGTTTATGTTTTCATCAGACCTCCAATTGATTTTATTCTCAAGGTCACTGTCATGTTTATATTTTACAGATTTAATTTGCATCTTAAGCAACCACCACCATGATAAAAGCGCATTACGCCAACGAGCAGAATAAGTTGTGTGTGGACTGATAACAACCTTCCAATTACCACCGTGAAGAATGGGATGTTACCTTACAACCTCACCTGACCCTGGCATGGTCTTCCTTCAGCACTAAGAACAATGTATTATTCTCTATGCCTGAACTGGGGCCAGCGACACCGTTGGGAGTAGAGCAGTGAATTTGAAGGTCTCAACGTATGCCCAGTGAATCTTCGTAAGGGTAGAGAGACAGATAGAGAACGAGACCGACAGATAGATAGACATGAGCACAACATATGCGCGTGTTTCATGTTGCTGCCAAGGACGAAAACCAAAACACTGCAGTCGCAGAATGTATCAGGAAAAATAACAGCAGTTTCTGATTGTTACAATTCATACATTTATATGTTTCAGGTACATTTAAATAATCCAGGTATTTGTGGAGATATATTAGTAGTCTATATAGCAGTATTCTACTTATATTCTACTTTTTAGTACGGATGATCGTAGCCTACGCTGTACATCGGTTTCAGCAACATGCTTTAATAATGAAGAACGATGCTTCTTTGAAATGAACGAATATGCCCTAGCATAGAATAGCAGGCCCGAGTCCCCACAGTTAGGACAACAAATGGTATCCATACATAATATTAGTTTAGTTACGCGAATATGTGCAATATATATCCCTGCTCCACTATATTCAACGCTTCTGTATATGAATAATACTGTTCGCTCTAGTGAAGCAGTCCACTCAGTCAGTTCTCGCGTCGTGGTTTGAATGCACCAACCAATCAGAACTTTACCGAGCGGGCGCGTCAGCAAGGCTCCTTGTCCAATCACACAGCAGCGCCCATGTTTGCCTTGCTTTTTGAATTCGCAATGTAACAGCGACTTGACGTGCTCACTGCAACATTATGAGTAAGCTGTCAACAAACGGAAATAACTGGATTTCAATCATTTTAAACATTTGCCAGGATGTATTTATCTTGCCGTCAAGTTAAATTCGAGTTTTGTTTCTTATATTAGTTAAGCATCTCTTAATTTTTGTGTTTGATCCAACTTGTCTGTGTTGTTGGCTAATTAGCTTGCAAGCTAGCAGTAACCGGGTAACTCTCACAAAGTTACACACACTTAGCCTCTTTCTCTTTAATATTGGTTGCCATTTGCCAATACAGTAGGTGAGTTTGGTTTATTTGTGCGTTTGCTTTTTGTTGTTGTCTGTTTATTGTTTATAAAACCTTATTATAAAACGTAGTAATCTGATCACCGATTGTAAACGATGGCGATAACCAACTATACACATCAACCAGTGGCACAATAAACAGATACTGTGTAATATACTGTGCTGTTATTGTCATCTCAAGTTACACCCCGGTATATATATATATATACATATATACATGTCAATGAGTTGTTGTATTTAATTGTATTGGTGATTAAACGATTGCGTTAACTTTAAATAGACGCAACAAGTATGTGCATATGTAGGTTCATAACATGCATTCATATATTTTGCCGAAGTTGTTATAGTTTACAAAATCATCATATTCTTTCTGTTTTGACATGGGTAGCATTTCACAAAAAGTTGTTGTTCCTGCCTGTGCGTTGACTTTGTCACCTCTCCTCTATTTCCATACTTTTATTTTGTATTTCTTGTTTTTTTTTTTCCAATGTACTCCATGTGTGTGCTTTATTTTTTATTCTCTATTTTCTCCTAACTTTTGATAGTTTGGACAGTTTGGTGCCTCCTTTGGTTTCTGTCATGGCTGACAGCAGCATAGTGACTTTAGAGACCGCAAGGAGTCTGCTGGTTGATTCGTCTGTCTACGACTCGAGGATCGCTGAAACCACCAAGGACAATGTATTTCTGGGTCTGGCATCCGACGACATGGAAGGTCAGCATGCGCCAGTATCGTCGTCTTTTGTTCTTTCAATCATGCCAATACATGCCTTTCCTTTCTCAGACACTGTCCTCTGTGTAAAACTTACAGAATATTATGATATGACTGTTGCTGTCCTCCACTGGTCAAAGCAAGAAAGAGGTTGTCCTCATACTAAACCTGACATTCGCTTATCTCCCATTGTCTGGTTGGCACCTGTTCTCCAACCCATGTTTATTGCATGCCCTCGTCGCCTTGGCCCAGCTCAATTGGTTTTCTGCCCTCTGTATATTTTATCCCCGCCAATGAACCCTCTTCCCTTGTGTTGTATTGCCATCCCCTCTTTTTATTAACAATGCAGTCTCTTATCCACGGCTGTTGGTTACTATAGTTTATTGTGTACGACCCGCTTTCACATAACCTTCTTGAGACAACCCTGCCTCAGACCATGACCCAAATGTTTTTTGTTTTTTTTGTATTTTTTAATTTCTTTATTTTTGTTCTGTTGTTTTCTACCTCTCCCTCCCTCCCTATCTCCCATGCTTGTGTTCTCTCAATCTCACGTTGGTCTCTCGCTCTGTTCCTTCCAGATATGTTGCCCCGGGTGGAGACCAGGGTGGTGTTGGTGGGAGATGCTCGTCGAAACAATGAGTTACTCAGAGCTCTGCAGGTGCATCCATCTTGCTTCTCCCTGTCATTAAGTTGTATTCTGTTGCCTTCTATTAAAGTGTATTTTTTGGGGCACTGTCACTGCTTCGAAAAAATACCCCAATTCGAAGTAGGGCACTGAAATGCCACTAAAAGCCTAATTTGGGGCTACAAACTGTATTTTATTTGTACTTTTTTTTATATAAATATTTTTTTCTGTCTCACTTTGGTTTTGACGTCTAGTAAAAGGCTATAGGCTACGTTTTCTAATAACAGCTTTGGAGAGCAATCTCTGCCTCCCTTTAATGTCTCTTATACCCCTTACAGTATTTATTTTACAGCTTATTTTTGTGAGTGTATAAAGTATAATTTAGGCTCTTTATCAGACAGCTGCCTTTGTAAATAGCTAATTGAGCTGCATATCGGTACTACACAGTTACAAGGATGGGGTACAAGATATTATTAGTTCACTGGGAACTGTCGTTCCCAGTGAACAACTAACATTTTAAAAGGCACATGGACGCGTGAGAAGTAGTCCCGCTATGGAAGAATAGCACAGGCACACACCTGCCTGCCTTTGGAGATAAGTGCTAATACATGGGAGTGGGTGCGGGGTGCAGTGTAATATTTGGCAGCCTGCAGAGCCCTCCCAGACGACAGCATTAAAGTGTAGCATCTGCATAAAAAATGAGTAGCTTCTGACTCCGTCTTTAGCTGCTGCTGGCCGCGGCTGCTCTGTTACATCCCCGCTAGTCTCCTCTCCGCGACTCTCATATTATTGGTTTATTTTGGAGCGAGAACACGCGATGGCAATGTGCCAGTTTTTTAGAACCCCCCCCCCCACCCCATTAGATAAATGTCCAAGGAAACGTTGTGTGTACTGGTCTTTTAATCGCCAATAAGGAGTGCTTAGGAACTGTGATGGGCTTCAGTCCAAGATTCAGGCAGGCCGTTGTGACCTTAAAGCAGTACTCTCTAGTGCAGCAGCACAACAGTCTACTCACACTCTCAAACAGGCTTGCGCTCGTACTCTGGTCCCAGGCACAATGCGCAGAGGTAACAGGTATTGAGATCCATTTCAAGCTATATGCCCCTTTCCTTATTGCTGTCTTAATCCACTACAGTGACTTTGAAAGGAAAGTGTCACTATGTTCTAGCTTTGTTTAGCGGGTCACAACAAGAAGGTGGAGAGGAGGCACTCGCCTTAACGCGAGCAGACTTTGACGGAGCAGATGTTTCACTGAGTGGTGCACGCTGGTGTGTGTTTACCTGATCTCGTGCAGTGTGTGTGTAATGGCGGTGACTGCTGTTATGAGCCCTTCCCCCATACAACAGAACCTCTGTGACTTGGGAGCCCCCCCCTTCACTTCTGAAGGCGCCTGTCGAAGTCCTCCCGTGCTGCTCCCCTGTCAGTCTACAGCGCAGCCACGTCCAGAGACGTCTGCAGACAGTTCCATCAGCCTGCCTGACCCCCCCCGCCACACCTCCCCTGTCAGAGAAAGAGAAGGGAGAGAAAGGAGAAGAAAACAACAAGACAAATGATATCCACCTTTTTGTTTCTTTGCCGTCCCCTCTGGCTTTGATCTCCGGTAGTCTTTTAAAAAAGAAAAAAAATTAATGTTTACCAGCAACTCACCCCCACTACCACCCCTTTCCTCTCCCTCTTGCGCGCTTCCATTTGATATTCGCTCGACGTCACTGCCTTTTCTGTGTCACAAGGACGCGTGTTGTTTAGCTCTTCTTCTCTTTCTCCTTCTCCGCTCATCTGTCCTCTCCTCCCACGGCGCTTGTCTCTAGGTCAGAGTGTGACGTCCCAGTGTCAGCCGTGCTCCATTTCTCACCGTCCACCCTGACTTCCCAGTGGGACGATTTGACGCCTCTTTCTTTATTTTTATTTTTTATTTTTAAACAGGCCATCAGAATAATGGAGGTTCCTGTGGTAAAGATAAGAGGCGAGCCAGGCAGCGAGGAGAAAGTGATGATAAAGTCTATAGTGACTATGGTATAGTACCGGTCTGCCTTGCCTCCTCTGACTGACTCTTGACGGGGCTTCTGGGAAGTGTTGCATGCGTCTAATCCCAGCCGAACGAGGGCACACGAGTTAATTCACTCACCTTCCGACTCCTCCACTGCGCACGGCCAAGTCCGTCGAGGGTGAATCCAGTGGGTGAATGAATGGTGTCCAAGGGGTGCTTACGGTGGGCTGACAGCCGAATCAGAGATGGTTGGTGTGCTGTCAGACCTCCGGAGAAAATATTTAGTGGAAAACGCAGAAATGATTGGCGCCACAGGCTCTGCTAAGTTATGCTGATTGCTCTCCTCGTCGCAGATGGCGGCCTCATGGCACGTGGTCCGCGCCGCGGTTCTCGCTTCATGCGTAGCTCTCTAAATTGGATCATTTACGGAGTTCTGATGGCACCTAACCAGGTTTGATTTCTTATTTATGTATCTGAGTGTCGCCTCTCTTGGCGCTAACGGGCAGGTGCCTGAGGGATATAGATCCCAACTGTGTAATAATGTAATGATTCTTTGTGTGTGTCTCTGTCTCACCTTGCTGCCATCTCTCAACTCTCTCCGCCTTTGTCCTCTGCCACCAAGCGGAACTAATTTTCCTTTGGTAATTTGTTTTATGAGCTGGTTTACATGTTGCGAGCGTAATCCCCACCCCACCAGGGCAATCTGCGGGTGTATGCAGCCTGGCAGCTAGTTTGTGATTTAATTTCTGCTCATGGTTATTGAAGCTATTGATTCGAGCAACTCCTGCCTGTGATTTAAAAGAAAGGTTTCTTTTTCTTTAGAGAGGGCGGCACTGATTGTTTCATACGACATTAAGCAATTTCACCCCTGTGTGGATTTGAGTGTCTGTGAGAGAATATGATTGCACTGTAAAAGTGTGTCTGTACCAGCGATCATATTTCCCACAGATCATTTCTGACGATGGCAGAGGCCTTTGAAATTATATGAAAAAAATGTAGCTTTTGAAATAAGCTCTTCGATTAGCTTACTGTTGCATAATGACGCAATCTGTCACACATTAACCTCTGCGTTCAATCCTAAGGGCGGCTCTAAGTCTAAGACATCTTTTTTAACAGTTTCTTGGTGTTGGTGATGTATGTTTTTCCTCTACATGACATTGACATTTTATGAAGACTTATATATTATAATAATAAGTCTTCATGCCACTGTCTCCCTTGAAACTGAACTACGCATGCCTTACGTCATTCTTGGGTCCGTTCACATAATTTTAAACTCTCGACAGGCCTTCAACACAGCCTGCTTTATAAGTGCAACCCGTGACGAGTAATATTTAGCCTGTTGGTATTCAGCGGGCAGAGAAATAATGTTGTTCCCATCTATTTTGAAGTATCGCATAAAAAAAACAATGCACTTGCAACCCACTAAAAGTGGGTCTGGACAATATTGCCATATTGTTAAAGTTAATTAATGAAGCTGTTTATTGCAAGTCACACATAATTGTATGTGACATATTTTATAGTATTATTGTAGTCTAGTAATACCAGCTATACTTGATTACATTTTTTTATTTTTTATAAACCGTTCTTTGCGATCCCTACTAATATACGTTTTTGAGTCACTGTAGTGCCATTACATTGCACCTGGAAAATCTGTAAGCATAAAATTAGCATATAAACACTGTCCAATTTTATCACGGGTTCATTCGGAGTGTGTTTGTTATCTCTAAGCGGGGAACCTACAGTATTCATTTTCTGTGGTGTGTGTGTGCGCGCGTGTCTTTTCCAGTGTTTCCAATATTCCAGACTGATGTGCTGTTCTTAACATTCACCAGGCCATCCGCACGCCCTGCATAGCGACAGACAATGTCAAGGAGTTTGGTGACGGAGAGAACACAGAGTTTGAGTCCGTATTCGTCCTCGCGGACTTTAACTCTCCAGACTACGACTACCTGTACAAGCGGGATAACCGTATCATCGGGCCCCCTGTGGTTCTGCACTGTGTTGCCAAAGAGGAGGTTAGTCCTTACACCTGTGCTCCTAAGGTACATGTGTTGCCTAATGCGTCCTGATGATTTTAAATATGAGATCATGTCACTGAACCGCACTTTGAATATTTTTAAAGGAGCAGAATGTGTGGAATGTCTTTCTATCTATTGCATAAGTAATATAGCAGACATGTTTATCAAAAATCTACTGGCACTTAATGCTATTTTAAGTTTTCATGAGGGCTTAGGCATTTTTCTCAGGGATGTTTAGTTAAACATCATACTGGAAGTCTAAACACTGTCTTAACCAAAAATGTTTAATTAGATTTACTGGAATTTATACACAGAACCTATGAGCTGGGAGACGAGAGCTGTAAATACTCCCAGGCTAGAACAATTTAGCGTTCCATGCAAGTCAATGGGGAGGGCCACATTTTTCCACATATTACCCAATTAAATATTTCTTGAGGGTGTTAATGGGGGTTTGGTGTACGTACTGTATATAACATTAATTCCCTAGTACCTGTGGTCAATCAGAGGCGATGAGGGTATTTCTGCAGCAGACTGTTTTGGGGTAGATTTACTTTGTTTCATGGTAGACTTGGCGGTCTGGATGCTGCATACGTTAGCTTCACCAGACCGTAATGATTTTGCTAGCTTCAGTTTGACTTCGCCTTGGAAATCAGTCTGGAGAGCGTGGAAATCAGAGGCAGCTATTTAGTTGTGCAAAAGCCCATATGCCAGAGAGACTTGGAATTAGCGGCATCCAGTAATTCTGTAGAAAACCTTTGCCATTGACTTGACACATTGAACAGACAAGCTGCAGGCGGATGCGCTCGTTGTCTCGCTCTCGTATACGCTCACGTACAGTTTCTCTTGTCAAAATCTGGCCCACTTGAATTTGTACTTGAATTATCTGTGTCTATGTCAACCTTAGTTCAGACCTTGTATTTCTTCCATGATATCGGCCAAGGAGCCCTGTGACGGACAAGGCCTGCCTCTGTCCGGTGGGCTGTTTGTCTTACTGGGACTTTGGATGGCGCCCTAATGTCCTAAGTGAGGAATAGGCCCTGTCTAGGACTGCTATCAACAAGACACAGAGCGCTGTGAACATTCATCAGTCGAATACAACACACACGTTTACACCTTCACGTTTATGGCCTGACGTGCAGAGCAACATGGAGATCTATAGCTCTTGATGACAGCAAACCACGTTAGGCCGTTTTGGCCACATCTTTCTTTTGTGTGTGTGTTTCTTAATGAATGTAGTCATTTTTACAGCCATTGGTTTGTGTAGTTGTATTTTGGGCTGTCGCTGTGTATTCTCAGCAGGAGCGATTTTGTTATTTTTTTATTATTTTATTAAAAAAAGCTGTGTAGCCTTGGGTTGTTTTATTTAAAAAAGGTTTTCTTCTGTGACTTGATTTTCCGATCTTCTCTCCCAAGCCGCTCCCGTTCTCGTGCCGCCCCCTATACTCCACCACCATGCTCCATCTGTCGCTGTGTTTTACCGGC
Organism: Typhlichthys subterraneus; assembly: GCA_027564835.1. Classification (NCBI taxonomy): domain Eukaryota; kingdom Metazoa; phylum Chordata; class Actinopteri; order Percopsiformes; family Amblyopsidae; genus Typhlichthys; species Typhlichthys subterraneus. The sequence goes on along the minus strand of JAODUH010002644.1, from coordinate 756 downwards.
TTTCGCCACAAGGAGGAAGTGGTGAGTTCATCGTCGACCTTGAGAGCAAATGCATCATAAACACTCCTTCCCACTACAGTATGTCTTTTATTTATGTTTTAGAGCCAAGCTTTTGGGCATTGCTGTTGTTGATGTAACAGACACTACCAGCATTCTTCTCCGATAATTACAAATATGTATGGCATGTACAGCTGCGGAAAAAATTCAGTCCACTGTGCAATCTTTAAAATGTTGAAATATACTGTGAATGTAAAATATAAAACAGAAATAGAAGAATTCTATCAACACAAATGTAAAAAATACATATGTCACATCATGTATAAAAATGTAGTAGTACTAGAAATCTGAGAAACTGCTGCAATGGACTTTTTATTATTTCCACGTCTGTCATGAACCTAATGTAACTGTTAATATACTGTTTCTGCTGATGCCCTTTGTTGTTGAAGCTGTCCTTGACCTATCATATTATTATTATATATATATGTGTATATATGTATATATGTATGTATGTGTATATATGTATATATGTATGTATGTGTATATATATGCATGTATGTGTGTATATGTATGTATGTATGTGTATATATGTGTATATATGTATGTATGTGTATATGTATGTGTATTAGGGGTGCACAATATATCGATTCAGTATCGTTATCGCAATATCACGTTGCGCAATATATCGAAGATGTTGCAATATTCAGTGTATTTTGTGGAGAGATGCGTCCATTGGCTGTCAGAGTTGTGTTTGATTTA